>JAQIXG010001557.1:0-21414 GCA_034700105.1 Oconnorella tubifera
ACCCCCCCCCCCCTAGAGCGTGACGTACTTTATGGACGACCCCTAAGGTTAAGCTTAATCCTAACTCTAATACTAGATCATATATTTAAACATTAGACCAGATGCGCTATATTTAGATACACCCGTATGAAATCAATTAGAGAATGGCAATGTCTCCGGGCTGATCATTCGAGTGTATATTGTGGGTTCTGAATTACTAAAATGAATTACTACCAATTATGAGTTACAATAATTATGTGACTATTGTTTGCTGTAAATGAATGTACCATTGCATCGGCGTTGGTGCATTTATTTACAAGGGATAATTATAATGTATATATTTACTGTCAATTTTTTTGTGTTTTTATACTGTATTTTTTGGTTTAAATTGCAGCATCCAAACGCGCAACATGGCGACTTTGAAAGCCAGTAAGTTGATTTATGCAGTATCTTGATTTTAATATTTCTATATCTTATGATTTTTATGTTATAAGCTTGTTTTTTTAACTTGTCGCACAATATTTTTTATGCTATTTAATATTGAATATTAGCTAAATCAGTATAACTTATACATTAAACGCTAGCAATACACAAAAATACAATAGGATATGCGAAATTGCTCTATCTGAATGAAATTGACAGCAATATTAACATTTCTGATAAAGCGCAATGAGTTAATTTCTTTTTGTTTAGTTTCAATGCGACTGAAGGCAGTAAAGAATATTCAGAAGATCACCAAGTCAATGAAGATGGTGTCGGCTGCCAAGTACGCGAGAGCTGAGAGAGAATTGCGCTCTGCTAGGACCTACGGCGCAGGAGCTCAAGGTACAACGACATGTTAGCGCGCGGAAGTTTATTTGTTCATATATATGCGTGCCCTGAATATGCATAGCAAGATATATGTCTGTCTGTTTGTATGTTTGTCTGTCTGTATGGTTGTATGTTTGTCTGTCTTGATAATCGGAAAGGAAAAGCATTTATTTGACGTTGTTGATTTATATTAATACTTGATTTCTGTATAAAGATAAATTGTCTAAAGATTTTTGGTGTAGATACAATGTCTACTATAAATGTGGTCTACTAATATTGGTTTACTAGGACCTTAGGGTTAGGGCTAAGGTTAGAATAGTGTAGACCTGTTGGTATACTTGGTTGTTGTAGACCAAATGTCTGTAGACAAGTTGTCACCTTTGTTATCTGGCATCTTTCCCTTAACCTAATGTGTCACATCGGCATAAAACTGCGTGGCATTTTTATGCTGATATGACATTAAGCAATATAATAGTTCTTATTCTACTGTATTACTATTCATACAACACGAAATGACATTGATTATAGCATTAGTGTTATAATAAATCAATTATAATTATATCTAACAGACATGTAATTGAGAATAAAATGCTTTATTTGATAGAGTTCTACCAGAAGGCAGAGATCAGTCAGGATGACAAGAAGCCGAATCATTTGATAGTAGCGATGACCTCAGACAGAGGTCTCTGTGGCTCAGTGCATTCCAACATTGTGAGAGCCATCAAGGCAGACATGCCTCAGAAGCCAGCAGGCACTACTGTCAAGATCATAGCTATTGGGGATAAGTCTAGGGCTATGCTAGCTAGGTGAGTGTAACAGTTATGAGAATTCTTTAAACTGTGAAATTTACAATTTTAGGTATAATATTCTATCGTAAAGTTATGTAATGTTCAATTTACAATAATGTATATAATTCATCGTTAAGGTATCTAATGTTAAATTTATAATAATGTATATAATAATCTAAGATATATTTTTATAAACCATTATAATAACCTTTAATTACTATAGCCTGGATTGTTTTAATAGCTTTCACAATAATCTATATAATAATAAACCTTTACAACTATTAACCAATTTTGACACTATGTTGCAACAACTGAAATCAAAGTATTAATTTGATTTAATCTTATTATCGCATCTATTTATATTTTATTACGAAATAATTTTTTTGTTGCGATATATTTTATTATGAAAATAAAATATATATTATATTTAAATATATTTAATCGTGAATTGTTTTATAATTTAGATTATATCGCAACGATATGCTGATGCATTTTGTTGACATTGGAAAACGTCCCCCACTCTTTGAAGACGCAGCCATCGTGGCTCAAGAGATCTTAAAGACCGGCTATCAGTTTGACTTTGGCCAACTCTATCATAATATCTTTAGGTAATAGCAACGTTAACTATAGTTTTAGTTAAGGATTCTCATCCAATAATGAATATTTTATTTTGTATTTGATTAAAAGTTGCAGGGGTTTTTAAAGTTGAAACTATGGCTGTACTTGTAAAATTCTTGTTTCTTTTATTGCAAACGTTTCATGTTAAATGTTACATTGACTTATTTTTTCATGAGTTTTGTATAAATAAACTAAAAGATAAACTTTTATATAAATAAACTATTGAATAAATAAACTATAAACCATCAACAAACGAACTGTCAAACCATCAATAAATCAGCAGACAAATAAACCATCAACTTAACAAACTACAACCATCAAATTAACGAAATTAATCATCAGAATATGATGCAGTCTGTATAAAGATATTCACCAAAAATACTGCATTATTGATATCTCTGCTCTGCATACAAAATATAGATCACATTTACATAAGCTATATTCAAGTTCTTTCTGGTGCCATCTACTATCGATTATTGAAGTTTTATTTTAAATCTAAACAAAATGCCGTTAAGTGCGTCTTATATTGCTGATTGAAGTTTTTAAGATGTAAAATAACGTTTCAGATCAGTGGTTGCGTACAAGACGGTAGTAATGCCGATATTTAACACTGAAAACTTGAGCCAAGGCAAGAAGTTGAGTCTGTATGATAGTGTCGATGAAGATGTACTGACCTGCTACCGTGAGTTCTCTATCGCGAGTCTTATTTACTTTGCGATGAAAGAGTCAGCGTGCAGTGAACAGAGTCAGAGGATGTCAGCCATGGACAGTGCTACAAAGAATGCTGGTAAGTCAGTTCATCTTAAAAGACTATCATTTTTTTATTGACTAATTTATTAATTAAACTTTATTAAAGCATCATATGGTGATTAAATGGACACAGTTGGGTCCATTGTTATTTAACAGTACAATTTAGACCAAAGCGCAATTGTTAGGGTGCCATGACAAATCATCTGCAGATTTCTGGTCAACAACTGTGTGCACTGACATTTGGATTAATCGGTTAGGATCAATCTGTTAGGATTAGGGCTGAGACTAGAGTCAGGGCAGACCGCATGTCAGTAGACTTAGTGCCATAGATGTTTATAGACACCAATAAACATTTTATCACGGAACAAATATTAGAGATATAACGGAAAGTGAATGTTTTAGGTGAGATGATAGACGGCTTGACTTTGAAATACAACAGACAACGTCAAGCTGTCATAACCAATGAGCTTGTAGAGATCATCTCCGGTGCAGCTGCACTCAAGTAATACAGAAATTGAAACAATCGTTGCGATTGGTCAATTGAAATAATCTTTCTGATTGGCTAGCAGTTTGTAGGCTACTTGTTTCGTTTCCAATAGAAATCGACCTTTCATTCAGTTGATAATTAGTTATTTGAATTTTTTTCGGAAAACGTTTTCTAGAGGAATAGAAATTAGTAAAAAAAAAATATTAATAATAATAATAATGATGACCTTATATTTTGACTCTGGATGTTATAATGAATTAAATGATTACTATTAAAAGAAATGAAAACTGTTGTAAATTATTTGTTTGTTACTTGATACAAAAGAATTTTCGTCTCAAAAAATGATTCATTTATGTTTGCATTAATGTATCGTTGCATAATACGTAATACTAAGAGAATTTATTATCAGCTATTATGTGTCAATAATGTAAACTGAAGCCATTTGAGAATGATCAGAACAGTCCATTAGTGAAGAAAATGTCGATTATAATTCATAAAGCAACCACTTGAAAAATAGTAATACTACAACAGTTTAATATCAAGAAATAATACATAATTTATATTTGTATACCTTCATGCAAGATTAGTTCTTGCAAAACCCAGTTTATACAAACAGCACATCGTAAAACTTCAAAATGTATAAAGAAAAGTGATAATTGATTTAATTTGGCAAATAGTCCCCCTGCATCCCCCTGCCCCTTAATTCATTATTCAAGAAAATAATCTTGCGTTGAGCTGGAGTTAAATTGCAATAGTTAAAAGATATCGAATTAAAAATAGTCTAACAATGAGAATAGCAGTTAAAAGTTTCAATATAAAACAGTATCAATAAAAACTACTGCTGAATTAAAAACAACAGCTACAATAACTGCCTGCAATAACAGCTACAAAAATGACAGCTGCAATAGTCCAACATATGTCAAAAACAGTTATAACTTGATAACAAAATTGACATTCTGCATGACTACACTACATTCTCTTGTGAAATCTTATTTGAATAAATATCTCGGATACATTTACTAATCTTGGCTAAAATCAAAGTTATAAAAACCAATGACGTGAATCGGTACGTTTGTGTGCTTATAAATAAAGCATGATATTTGGATAAAAACAATACGTGTGTAGTAAAATCGAGTTAAAAAAGCAACTGAGTAAAATGCTGTCAATCGCGCGATCGTATCTGTAATGAAATCTTTTGTTGCGTGTCCAAACATTCTCTCAACTTATTCTCAGTCATAGTCAGTCGCTGCTCAAGTATAGACACAGTCTACAAATAAAGAAACAAACTTTTATTCAATCAATCAATAAAAGTTTAACGTCTGTTTAACCGTTGAGGGATGATGTCTCAGATGTCCCTCAGTATCAGGTAAGACCACACATGCTCCACCCAAGCAGTAAGGACAAACCATCAACTGAGAGAGGAAAGCATTTAGCAGAGGGAAATCGTCTATAAATTGATTATTATTGAAATTAGATGTTGATAAAGGGTATTATTATAAATATATATATATATTTTAAATGTATAAACAATAAACATGAACATACTGCACAATAAACGACAGTAACAGTTAAAGAAAGGAAATTATAGATTTTAACTATAGACTGTTCATCTCAATCGACACTTCCAAATTATTGGATTTTGGGCAATGCTTATTACAAGTGCAATTATACGAGCAATAAATAATCACTGCGTCAACAATGTAGTATTATCAATTTATTATTAATTACTTGACAAATTCTTAAAGTTCTACACCTTAAATTTTGACTTACATCACTTTGACACTAAGTAAACAGACCTGCGTTAAAATATCCAACTGTCCTACGATATGTTCAAGAGTTCCGGCTATATCCGGCGTAATGTTTTTACTTCCTTCCTGCTGCTGCGTTGCTCCTCCACCTCGCTTCACACCTTCTCGCGCTACTACTGGTGGCGCGCTGGTGTTTCTATTTGATAGCGAACCAGTGGAGTGGGAGCGAGAGCCAAGGACGTAATTATCAGAGAGGGCATCGACGTCGTCATCGTCGATGTGATCTAAAGCGGAACTTCTTGAACCACGAGATAGAACGCTGCCATTGATCTGTCGTTTGAGAAGCACGTCATAGTGTGGACATAATGTGTATACTGTGATAAATTCTTAAATCGAATAAGGGGTTTTCACAGTCTCACAAACATTGCATTTTATTATTTATATGTCAACAAACTTAAATAGACGTTTGTGAATATAATAGACATATATGAATATATTTGAATATATATTTACATAAATATACTATATTTATTTGAAAACATTATATTTATACAATTCTATTATTTGCATTTTGATTTATTACTTTTGTGTTTTCTTACATCATCAATCAATAAATAATCATTTTTTAACAAATCCTTTCAATTTAGAACATGGATGCTGCTTTTGAAATTTAATTAAAAATAAGTTTTACAATATATTCTGCAAACCTTAGACTTTGAATGAAAACTTGGCCCAACATCAGTTATACCAATGTCTCCAGTGTCTCTCAGTTCATTTCTGCTTTCAATCTATGACAGCAGAATTGAAAAATATCTTTTTATACAATTTCATTAATAAAAGGCATACCACACAGTAGTTTGCAGTAGTTACAATCTATATAATTCTTACAATATACTACATTACACTTGCTATATTACTGAACAAGGGCATTACTCTACGATAACTTGTTTACAGACTTTTGGTCTAAGACACTATGTCTACTGACATTTGGCCTACTACAAAGGAATAGTTGCTCCACAGACCAAAAGTCTGTAAACCAATTGTAACGGAAACCTGAGCAAGATATTGCGAGTTTTCATAGAATCAAAACTGAATCTATCTACATATCATTTTTAATACTGAACTCTCTTGTAAATTTCATAAATAAACAAACATTAACTGCAATAAATTTATTACAAGAATCTAATATAAGAATTAAATATTGAATAACAGCCGACCTGTGGTCTATTATTTGACGCTGCACGTGAAGGTATTTGAGATATGGTTTGAGAGTGGTCTCCCTTGTCTAACTGACTTCTTGTCTTATGTGACTGCAGCATGTCATTGTAATCTACTTTATCAAAGTTTGTCTTCCAAACCAAAACCTAGTTTATATAGAATTTGTCCAAGTCAAATTATACAGAATAAACTTTTGCAAATTTTAAACTATTTAAACTGTTCAATAAATTAACCAATAATTGCTTTCATAGTTTAACAATTAACAATTATGAACGTATACAAACTGTTATAATGTCAATTAAATGTTAACAATTACAGAAGTTAAAAGCCATGGTAAAAAGAAGCCAAGTCACACTCCAGCTTTAGATAGAAATAATGCTGAAATACAAACCTGCTCATCTGATCCTCCTGATGCAAAATATTCACCAGATCTAGAGAATGATACAGTCGTGGCTGAGCCCTGTTGTTTAAAACAGAAATAACTCGTATGGGATAAGTAGAAATGTTAAGCAGTAATTCATTTACATTGAATAAACTCAAATTAATAATAAATACGCACGAAATTTCTCGTCATTTTTCTTCTCATTCCAACTCTCTCCTCCCCTCAGTTTTTTATTATCATCATCAATTTGCGTCATGTTTGCTTAATGTCTCATCAGATCACAAAAAATGACATATATATATATATAAAAACCCATACTTATTAAATATGTTATATATGTTATATAACATCAATACTCAATAAAGTCAAAATGATAATAAATACTGTCAATTAAATGAGAAGAAAACAAGTGATGAGTAAACACTAAATTCCTAACTGTCCACTAAATGCAAATCCTTTTGAATTAAACAGCACATGTATCATAAACCAACACAATATCAAATTACAAAACAAATCAAAGCCTCGTGAATACAAAATAAACAAATCACAAACTTTTGATAAGGCTATTAATTTAAAATAACACAAATCAGTTTAATCGCCAGGAATTGTTTTAATTTCAGCTGAGTATTTAACCTGATGGCCGTGCAATGTGTAAAATAATCGTCCCTCCAGCAGATCTAGAACTTTGAGAGTTGAGTCGTCTGATGCTGTTATGAGATAGTTACCGCTGGCGTGAAATGATAGACTATTAACTGGTCCAGTGTGAGCTAAGGAGAACATTTATAATCTTATGCCGGTATGCAAGAAACAAAGATTTGTAATTATGTTTGCTAGCAAACATTTCTGACCTTATTTATAGAAATTGGCCCAATCACATTACGATAAAATGACAAAATTTAATGTGATTGGGTCAATTTTTATAAATAAGGTCAGAAATATTTGCTAGCAAACATAATTACAAATCTTTGTTTCTTGCATACCGGCATTAGACATACACAATCATCTAATCAGTATAAATTATGAGAATTTATTGTTCTAAATAGAATGAGAAAACTTAATTTTAATTATGAAAACAAACTTTAAGTAACAATTGTCTCTACTCCAGAAGAAGGCCCATGAGAAGTTTAAAAACAGAAGAATATCAGAATGTAATAAAGGTACAGTAAATTACAGTAAATAGAGTTTAAAAGTTGTGATAAAGCCACACTTGTAACTCTATTACAACTTTACAATGATACAAACTTGTAATTAAAATAAATGGTACATTTTCAGCAGTTTATATAAGTTCATATAAAAATCAGCACTAGGGTGATTTAACAATGATTAAATTATATATACAATATCAATATTCAATAACTACAAGTTATAATCTTTGTCACTAGTTGAGAAAAAGATTAATTTAACAAGTCTGCATTGATGTATCAACATTGACAATCTAGCTATTTACTTTTGTTCCAATAAAAATGTGATAATAAATATATTTTAACGACATACTAAAGGATATATAACTAGATAATCAATATAAATCTACCTTTAAATTCAGCAATTCAATCGATCCTAACTGAAAAAGATAATCAGTACTAAATATAATAAAGAAATAATAAGAACCAGTGTAATGTTGAAGAAGTTTATTCATACGAATGTCCCAGACTTTGACAGTACTATCAGTACTTGCTGCAGCGATACAAGTACCACTAGGATGAAACTGTACGTGATTCACGTAACTACAGCAAACACGTCATCAACGTGACAGTAAAAAAACACATCAAAATCACGTTAAAAACGTAGCAAATTAAACTTATTCGCAGTAATCATATTAGTATAATACTTAAACAATTACTTGTAAGTTGTATACTTGTTACAAATTGTAATGCGTACTTATTAAGCGCTTTAATACTTTATATACACTTTGATGCACACTTTTGTTAAATACATTAATGCATACTTGATATAAATACACTTAGTTCACTCTACTTAGACGATAGAAAAGCATAAAAATAACATTAAAATTACAGCATAATTTTTTTGAATTTAAGTTTTTGTACATTGATTGTTTTCAGCTAAATTTGAACACTTACCCTCCGTGTTCAACAAAAGTATGAACACATTCTTTGCTTTGTTTGTCCCACACTTTTACTGTCTTGTCATCACTGCCTGAAACTATTAGGCGGCCATCTGGTGAAAACCTGAAAAAAAATACATAAAAATACAACTTGTATTCCAGGATTTTACGATTAGTAAGAAACAAATAAAATCTGCTATAAATACAACAGCTAATAGTTTGTTTATGGAAGTTTAATTTTTTTAACATTCAAATAAATTACGCAATAACAACGCATTATAATAACAAAATTACTTGTTATTGAAATAAAGGACAATTCAAATCAATGAATTAAAAAATGAGTAAAATATATCATTCTTCTAGACGCATTAAAGAAAAAGTTCAATTTTTTACTAAGAACCATTTTTACGCTAAAAATTTCATCTATTTCATTTTAAAAGGTACTGAGACAAAAAATCTCATTTTTTCGCTAAAAAATTCTAATTTTTTTACGGAAGCTTGACAATTCTTCGAAAAAAAAAGCCATTCTAGTACATTAAGATAAGAAACTCACTTTGCACATCGAACCCAATTCATATGTTGATTGAGTGAAAACTGAAACTTCTGTCTATGCACAGTCCAAATCTTTAAATAAAAAAATCGTAAATAAAACTTTACAAGTTTGTGTTTAAAAGATTCTCTTACACTTTAAAATAAATTTTCAATAAAATTTATTTTAAAACATTATATAGTATTATGTACATATATACATTATATACATGTCAAGCCTATATAACACATTATATAGGCTTGAAATGTTTTTACTTTTAAAAATTTGTACATTCTTGCAAGTTACTTTTATAACGAGTTGTATTATTAATTTGAATTCATAATTATTACATACTTGAATACATTTTTTGTTCTTTTTGTTATTAACATACTTTGATAGATTTATCATCCGAGGCACTACACATGGTCTGACCATCGTGAGAGAAATCAACACTACGCACTGTGGCTGTGTGAGCTTTAAATACTGTAGATTCTCCTTTACTGGAATAAATTAAAACAAATAAATAAGTTCATTGTAGGTTAGTGAATTAAGAATAATCATAAACTGGTCAAATCAGTCATTCATTATCAAATTCATATAAACTGTTAAACACAAAACCCTTTAGGTAACGAAATCGTAAAAGCTATAACTTGCCGATATATCATTGATTATCAATAAATAAACTTGTAACTTAGCGTCACATCAACACAAAAAAGACAATCTAATTATATAGTGCAAGCTCTCCATGTTTTGAAATCAAGTGATGAAACGTTTAGTTCTTAAAATAAAGCAATAAAAAAATTCTGGGAAAGATCAAAAGAAGAAGGCAAGCAATCATAAAGATTTCATTAATAATTACCCAGAAAGGAGCATTTATCAATGACATGGAAGAAGCAGCTGAAGAATAAAGCAGATTGTTAAATTAAACAATAACTAAAACATCACATCATATATTATAAGTAACCAAAAATTTAATGTAACACATAAAAGCTAACACGCTAGGTATCCAAAGTCTAACAGTTTTATCACGTGACGCTGACGCTACCAAATGTCCCGATGGTGAAAAACAAACAGACATCACAGCGTCCTAAACACACAAGAGTGATGCACAAATTTATTATTAAAATGCAATCGTTTGTATTTGCTTGCTGCTTAATGAAACGTCAGTATTATAAAGGCTAATTATAATAATAATAAATTTATGATAATAATAACAATAATAAAAATAATGATAATAATAATGATAATAATAATGATTGATGTAATTAGCATGACAGATAATTATCCAACAATTAATTATTTAACAACAGATCAACAGAGTGATTTGACATCAACAATTATAATCAATCGCCACAACATAAATTCAAATATGATGTTAATATTTTTAACTAAACATGCAAAAATCAACAGATTAGCAAACAGTAAATTTGGCTAATAACAAATACAACAAATGTTAATTTAACATTTAGTAATATTACTGTAATAAAACTTACCTTGTGTCCTACAAATCTGTAAGCTCTCATTTGTGGCTTAAAATTCCAGACCATAAGACAAGAATCCATTGATCCAGAAGCTGAGTGAAAATATTCAAATGTAAAATCAATATTAAATTCATAAATGAGATTATGATTGGAATATGTATATAATTCTATAAGTTATATGTTAAATATATAAATCCAAACAAGATATATTAATACAATACTCTATAAAGTTAAAAAGGTATTTATATTTGCAAATAAGTTTTAAAAACAAACCTAGCTGCTTCATATTTGGATTAAAATCAACACTGGTTACTATATCCCTATGACCCTTGAAATGTCGTTCCAACATTGGATCCTCCTATTGCAGTTGAAAATATAATTTTTGTCAATTTACATTTAAAATTCAATTAATATTAAAAATTAAAAGAATTATAATTATATATTTTAATTTAAGAAACAGTGATAACTTAGTGGCAAGGCTTTAGAAATTTGAGCCTGCGATCAAGATTCAATTCCGGGTCATAGCAACTTTCTTCCCAGTTGAATGCCTGTTTCAACTGCCGAAAAATTGTAAGTTCTGTGAAACAGTAGGCCAAGAAAGTGGCTTACATTACAGCAATAAGAATGATTTCAAAATCAAACCCTGAACATGCCTATGCTGTCTATGTGAAATATTCTTATAAGTTCTTACTCAGTTAAAATTTAATAAAAAGGACTGCATGATCAATTGGTGATCCTAAAAAATAATCTACAGAAAAAAATTCATACGAGCATTAAGCTAGAGATTATAAATATCTCATGGGAGAAATTACGCATAAACTTCTTGTATACAAATGTAAAAGAAACGAAAGAATTATACCATAATTAGTGTTGATGCTCAATGCTGTATAAAATTAATAAACAGTGTTTCTCTTCCTCGTATGACTTTAATGAGATCTAGATAACGATAACTAGAGATCACGAACAAAAAATCTGAAATAATCAAAAGCTAAATCAACATATAGACACTATTCAATACATCAATACCTGCATGATTTTTCGCTTTAAAGATTTACAATAATGCGATTGATAGAATTTATTTTAGGATTAGAGTTTAAATATAATATAGATCAAAGAGCATTCTACCAACATTCAAATTGCATTAATTACTACCTTTGATTTCATTACAGTTTTTGTGAATTTATTGCATTAGACTTATGATTATGGCAATTGATTTGAACTCTAACTATAATACATTAAATTCACTAAAACAATAATAAAAGCAATGCTAATAAATTCGCTAAAAGAATACTTGAGTAGAATTCTAATATATTCAAAATCACAATTTTCTGATTCAGGATTTATGCACAAACCGGGAACCACAACAAACCAGAAATAAAACCACAAACCCGGCCGACTTTTATGCATACCCTCAATCATTCGATCAAAGCAAAATTTAAAATCATTTCCTAATAGTCAAAACTAGAATCATGAACCTCAAAGTCCAAGTTAACCATTATAACCAATACGCCAATAAGTTTTTTTAAATATTACAAATTAAAATTTCTGAATAAATAAATAAAATTAAAAAATAAAATTTGGCAAACTTTAAAAACAAGCGGCAGCTTGTAAATATTTTTGTAAACAAGTCTGAACTTGTTTACAAAGATCAGATCCTATGAATCAAGAATCATTCATACAGTATTCCTATAATCATCGATGATAAATCATAAATCATATTTCAATTTGTTTCTAGTTTCATAATTAAAAAAAGTTGCACAATTAAATATTTGAATATCCTGGACAAAGATGCATTTTTAGCCAATTTCTGATGAATTACAGTCTCTAAATAGCTAATGTAGGCCTATAATTGTGCATTGAAAAGTGTTGTAAACCTAACACATAATATCAAATACTATTGCCATATCGGCTAGATTTATAATTCAATAAATTAGTCATAAAAACAACGCTGTCATTATTACAAACAATGTATAAATGTTTTTTAGTATATATTGATAAAAGAACATGTATAGCGTACACATTTTATCAGGAATTGAATATACGGGAAAAAGTTTTCATTAAAGTCTAATTAAACGGGCTGCAAAACCCCCTAGACAAATTAAAGAAAATATCCAAAATCATATTTCTTTTAAAATCCAAAACGTCCCTTTCAAATGGCTCCCTTTCAAAAATTACAGAGGCAGTGCACAAATATTTACAGTGTTTTTCAAAAATGTTCTCAGCAAAATATTTTAAAACAACTTATCTGTGAAGATTGCATTTGCACCCCCCCCCCCTTTTACAATGTCAATAATATAATATGTTATTTAATCATATTTATATTAAAGCATTACTTATAAGCAAAGAATTCTGGCATCATCTACTATATTTCTCTTATAAAAAAATATTTTATTCCAATCAGAAAGTACGTTAATTAAAAAAAAATATCTGTTGCAAGACAAACAAAATAATTATGGTTATTATTTGGACAGTACAAAGAGTATATGAAGAGACTTAACTGGACAGATTATAATGAAACTAAAATGCGAAAGAAGTTGCTCTTAATATTTAAATGACCATTTAGAAAAACACTGAAAAAGTAGAGATTAGATTCAACACCTAGCTAAAGGTGCAGCGAGTGAAATACCACTATTTGCTAGAATTCAAACCGGAATCTTCCAGCTCAGAGTCCGGTGATCTAACCGCATTGAAACAAATGGTATCAATACAAAATCAAAAAGACTAAATTTAAATTGACAAGTATGTAGATGATATTTGAAAACTTTATGCTTAACAATGCAGCTATATTGCTACATTGTTTTCATATGAATGGATTTGAAATAAATCCATTCAAATGAAAACAATGTAGCAATAAAGCTGCATTGTTAAGCGTAAAGTTTTCATATTCCCTTATTAAAATGACAATATCTAAGTCATCTACAGACGAAGCCAGTGGCAAAGTCAAATAAAGAGTTAATTCCATGAACAAGAGTTTATTTAATCGGACAATCGTTTACAGCATCCAACTTTGCCTGCATCTTCTGCAGCATTGCGATCGCTCCTTTGATTGTTTCTGAATTCACTCCCGTCATGTTTAGACTATTTACATCGGCATTTAAAGGCACCAGCATACTCTGCAAGAAATAATAACAACAAGTTGAAACAACTAACAAATTCAGCAGAGGGAGCTGCAGCCACCCTAAAATCTAATATTTTAATTCTTAACTGAACAAATTTTGTTTATGTTTGTTCCCTTTGAAAATTCAATGATTTTTTATAGAAAGCATCAAAAAAGTTATTATTTTTTTTAATTTTTCAATCTCCCCAAAATACCTTCTTGACAACAATTTATACACCCGTTCGTACGAAAATATAGAACAAGCCATTATATTAACATTAATACGAGCGCAGCTTAATTATCATCCACAAAAAAAAAAGATATTTGTTTTTACGAACCTTTTGGTCTTTAATTGGAACAACAACAGTAACCCCTAGCGGCTGCTCTACATTCATGACAGGACTGCCTTCCATCGACATTATTATCTCACCAGGCTTAGGTATACGCAAGAACGCAGCCGTTTGAAATAGTCTAGAAATATAACGTAATAAAAACAATACTTAATAAAAAAGATACATTTTTTTTAAACATGCTTTTCTTTTTGCACTTAAAAGTATAAAATAATTTTCTTTAGCAAGTATTTAAAAATTAAAAAGTATTTAAAAATACAAAACTTATATTATTAGAAGTTGGACTAATTAAAGAATTGTAATAAGTTATAGCTAAATGTTAATCTTGTGGGCGTAATTTTACGAAACAATTGCAATTAAAAGAATCTTAAAATCATATAAAGGAATTACTATAATAAGAATCAGTTGTTACTATATATCTAGTGTAACTAAACTCAGGCTCTATTGATATTATTTATAGTTTGTTGTCAATAAAAATTCTTCATTTCATTTGCATGTTTGTTTGTTCGTTGTTTAAAAAGTACAGCAGCACAAGAAAGCTAGTTAGTACCAGAAATTAAAGTTTAAAGTTTTTAAAAATATACAGCTAAAGTAAAATAGATAATACATAAAATAGTATTCATTTCACTATCAGATAACATGTGTTATCATTATAGTTTTACAAAGTGAAATAAAAGCAATTTATTTGATTAAATGATATAAACTAGAAGAAATAAAGCTGACCTTGGATCAAACTTGGGAGTTATAAGCGGAGTGCCCCATTGAGAGAGAGGAACGCCAGTGCACGCTGGAGTTGCACAAACAGTCGATACATTTCTTGTCTTCTTCCTAAAATAATAAAGATTCCACAACATAACTTACTTGAATAAAAAAACTAAAAATGGTACTACTGTTTATATATTTTACCATTTATTTGTGTAATCTCATATCAGGAAATAAAAGATGATGTCAATTTTGGTGTGGCCAGTCAAAACTTAATTATCAGGGTTAGGGTGGGCGTTAGAATTCATCCTAGGGTTAAGATTGGAGTTAAAGTTAGTGCCAGGGTTAAGTTTATAGTAAGAGTTATTAAATGAATTGACAGGTCCATTTTTTCGGGGTTAATGTATTTGGTGTCGTTTTGTCGGGTTACCCAATTTTAAAAACAGGATGCGTAGGAACTAAGTGATGAGTGAACGCTTAACTCTCAACACAGACAACTAAATACTTTTCTTTTAAATCATTACATCATAAAGTATAAACTATTAGCAAAGTTCTCAATGAGATTTTGAGTATGACATGACTGTCATATCGTCTCACTAAACTACAGGCATTATATATACAATGATAATTAATCAATGCAAAAAATAATAATAAGAAAACAATTATATTCAATTAATTTATGAAAATGACAATTTTATAATATAAACAAATTATTATAATTACCCCCTACGAGAAGCAGTAAGTGGGGGGTCGTGATTCCCTTTTCCTTTTCTTTTCTTCTGTAAATAAAAAAAATTAAATTGAATAAAATAATCATATAGTCTTGACCACAAAGCGTCATGCTTTGCATATTTATAAAATAACATATGTGTAACAATTGAGAGACGATGTCAAAAATCATTTAAATACTAAAATATATACAGATATAAGAATTATACATATGAAATAAAAACAATAATTGTCAATGGTTCTAGGACAAAATGGCTACGGACAAAACGTCATGGACAAAATGGTACAGGGACAAAATGTCGCTGGACAAAATATCGCACACAAAATGTTGCTGGATAAGATGTCATAGGCTAACCCTAACCGCCATATTTAAACATCTTGCAGCGACATTTTGTAAATGACATTCTGTCCACAACATTTTGTCCGGCGACATTTTGTCCCCATACCATTTTGTCCGCGACATTTTGTCCCCATACCATTTTGTCCACGACATTTTGTCCGGTGACATTTTATCCGGCCACCTTGTCAATTAATAATAAATCAACAATATTTCTAACCCTGAGAACAGTAGCACCGCCTTCAGTCTTATTGTCTCCCATTTCATCAATGGTAGACAAAGGCTTACCATTAGTAGAACTACGCACAAAAAAAGATTAATTACGATCAGCATGACATAGCTCTGCTAGAAATCTTAAATACTATATAAAATTCAGACGCTTAGTAAAAACGTTATATAATTATCGCTATATATAATTGAGCAGTGTACTTAATCAAATAGAGGCACCACTAAAATGTCATATTATCTTGTAGATATCATTGACTTTATAGCTAACTCTGCACTAAATAATTCATTAAAAAAAAAATTACAATGAAACAAATTCCTCATTTCATTGTGACAATCTTTCAGCTTGTGATCGATCATATGACGTTCTGTTGTCATGCTAGTAGGCTATACATCTCGAACTTGCTGCATACCTCAGAAGGGATCTCATTCAAAATTGATAATATTCGTGAACTGCACTTCTATATTTTCCTTCTATGCTTAAATAAATCTGCTGATTGTTCAACTCGTAGAATTTAATTCCAATTAGTCTCAATACATGCAACAACAGAGGTTATCGATAAATTAAGCAGATAAAAATGAATTTTACACAAAGAATATATTGGTTTTTGCGATTAATACTTATTGATTGATTAAGCTGACACTAACCTGTCAGAAATACCAAGCATATTGTCTACACTTTGTATTTGATCAGACAGAGAGCCATTAGCATCCGCTTCTACAAACACTCCGCCTAAATCTTATAATGGGACACAAACCAAATTGCGGTATAAAAATATTGCATCATTACTCATTAACCATCATCATCATTATATATTATCATGTCATCGTTTGAAATATTTTGAACATTGTTTAGACAAGTTACAGTGAATGCACCATGGTCCTTTTGATTCAAATGCTTTCTTCTATTAAATTATTGGCAAAAATTACTGGAATATTATCGCTTCTAGAAAAATTCAACCAAACTAAAATACATCATGACTCGCAATAAAATTAATCTAAATAAAACTGAAAATAGAAATAAATATATTTAAAACCCAATATAACCCAAAATATTGACTAGGAATTTTTATTCTTTATCATTTTTCCATTATCAACCCGTGTAACATCTAAAAAACTATTTTCAATTTTTACAAGACAAATAAAAGTAAAATACTGTAAATAAAATACTGTAAATTAAATGACCGACTTACTTATAAAATCTTTCAGCTTCATTGTACGATACTAAAAAATAAGTAATATTGATATAAAGTTTTATAATATCGTATAAATATTATATTAGTACAAACAATTACACGGACTTTACAAGAATAAGTCATTCATTATAATAAAGCCTTAAAAGCACCTACACAAATCAAAAATATAAAAAAAATTAAAACCACAGAAATGCTACAATTATACACATTATACGAAATTAATTCCTGTCATTTTATTCAACAGTAATCTAGCTTTTAAACGTAACTGTCATAGCTAGTAATCTAAACTTTAGCCTTAACTCGATAGATAGTCGTCTAGATATTAAGCGTTCACAGGTAGTAGTTAAAATATTAAGCTTAACATAAATAAATAGTAATATATAAACCTTAGCCTTAATTTTCATTGTTAGTCTAGACATTAAGCATGCATAGCTTTCAAAGGTAGCAATCATAACATTTCTTACAAATAGTAGTCTACATATTAAACTTAACCGTTATAAATGAAAATAACTTTTACATAAAGTAATCTAGACATAAAGCATTATATTTATATTTTATAAATGTATTAAAAATATAAACAACTTATATATTTATTACCTGAGCAATGGACAACATTTCCATAGAATAAGCGCAGTCTATCTTAGCAAGCAGATCATTAACACTCGACTCTAGATGCTTCATGCGACCATTCACTAAAAGAAATATTACATTTATAAGCAACTTTCTAACTTAATGAGAAATTACATATTATAAACAACTGCCTTCTTAATTTATATTAAACATTGTCACATTTTTAAACGTTTCTATAATGTCCGATATTTGTTCACTTTTAACTTATAATTTTCCATCCGTTAGATAAGATGTAACATACCTTTCAACTATAGTAATAAGTCAATAATATAATAGTAAGTCTCTAACAATATGAAATGCATAGAAACAATGACAGCCAAACTGAATAATAAATGTCTAATAAAGATATATTTGCTTGATCTAAAGGCATAGATGATAAGAAATTTTACAATGTACAAATTGTACACAGAACTAATAACAATAAAGCGATGCCAAAGGATATTAGATAATGCACTCATGTTTTATAACAAATGTAACAAAAACCATAGGAAGGGGAGGGGAAAGTATATCATTTTTAACAAAAGGCATCAATTTGTGATACGCATAATCAGCAAAATAAGGGATACATTTTTAATAGGGTAATAAGTAGACATTTGTGTAGGAATAACAACTAGATAATAACAATAAAAAGAACTTACTTTCGTCTTTAAAATCTGCAATGAGAGCAGCGACCTTCTCTTTCTTGCGTTCCAAGTCCATATCCTTCCCCTCATCTCCACCAGGCAGCACTGGAGCCGGGCGAGAGCGTGTCGCCTTCGTTGCTCTTCGACGCGGCATCCTACTTACCTTAAACTAAATCACAACATCAAGAAGTTATATTTTCATTTAAATCACAGTTATTAATGGAACACAGTAGGTTAATAATAAGTAGATGTATGGAAATATGAAAGCAAGATATTAACAAAATTTTATCAAAATGTGTAGTGTGTTTGATCAGTAAAAGTCTGATGAACTCAACTTAGTAAACAAAGACGAGTTTCAAATAAGTTTCAATCAAAGAGCTTCACAGAAATATATTGAGAGCCTAATAAAGCCTATATTTCCATGATTAGTATTTAAATGATTACGACGAATTCGGTACAAATCGATTTCGGTCAAAATCGAATCAAAATCAGTAAAGACGATTTCTAATTCTAACCCAACAATAATTACATCCTTATATTTATATACTCTCAAATTTCTACATCACAACCCTAACCCTAATACGACTGAGTCTGTACCGATATAGTATTTACTAAAAAAAAGTACCGAATTCGTCGTACACCATGAATACTTTTTTTATTTTTTATTACTCATAAAATCATAATAAATCAAAATTGCTATAATTCTACTATTGTATAAAAGTAATTAAAATTCTGGGATAAGAAAAAATATTATTAAAAATCTAATTTTTAAATATGTATAAATAAAGACAGGGGAGAGGGGACACAAAAAGTAAAGTTAGGAAAATTTAAATAAAAAATAAAAACAAAATTTAATTTTCACCGCCAAGAAAATATTTAAAAAACAAGAATGAAAATGAAGTGATCATTTTTTTCTCTCTAAAAATGAATTAATGCTATTTTAGTTTATTCCGATTTTTTAAACAATATTACGCAATTTTAGTGGTTAATTAAACAAATAAAATTTAGATTTTAGTGAGTTTTTTAGATGCAATATATTTCAAAAGGTCTACTATTTTTTGAAAAATTATTATTATTTAAGAAATGTACGAAACTTATAAGCTAAAAACGAGCATTGTTATCTTTTTACATATATAGTTCGACTTTTTTGTTACAAATTTGTTTAAAAGTGTCTGATTTGTATGTTTCTGACTGGTATTCACCTAACGGTAACTGGTTAGGTTGCTTCAGCCGTTCATTATTACGTAAAAGTAAATTGCTATTTCTTGCAGAAGAAGAATATGCAAATTCCATAGTAATTTATTCTAAAACAGTAACCCCCTGTGGCTAGGACAATTTAAAAGTATTAAAAATTACTTTAAAAATTATTAAAAAAATTATTGAAAACTGTTAAATTGAGTACCCTATTACTTAATTATGCCGTCTCATGACAAATAATTAACCATTTTATGAATATTTGATTACGAGTAGTCGTATAATCTATTATTCTTTCATGTACTGGATTAATCATGGAACAAAAGCAAATCAGAATAATAATAAATAATATAAATAAACATTGTTTAAACTAAAAAAAAATTAAGTGAAATTTCACAAAACTGTTGGCTTATTTTTTGGCTGCACTTTAGATGGATTTTGTTTTAAGCAATTAAAAGTAAATAAACAAATAAATAACTAAAAATAAATAAATAAATTTCGTGAAATAATTAATTTGATTGAAATGTCTCATGTTATAGATTTAAATGTTGCACGGAAGAATTTAGCGGAAGAACTGGGGGATAAAATGTCTCAGTAAGTTTTTACTCTAACTGTACGTTTTATTTATTAACTTATTTTTGCGTAATGCATTTTAATTAAATATTCTGTAGATTAATTATTTTATTTAATAACTCAAATTAATAAACTGCATATATACACATTAAGTTAAAAATGTAGAACTTTTATGGTAAGATAAGAATTTAACTAAATTAATTTATTATTAAATTTAAATAATAAAAATTACAAGTTAGATATTTGTGAACGCAATTATATTTGTAAATATCGTCGTTGTGTATTTAATTGTAGTTATCTTCAGACATTAAAAGCTTGGTTCAAATTGAAAGTAAGAAATAATGATTTAAATTTAATTTTTATTTATTATATGAATAGTGAAGGCTATACTGAAGGCCTATATCGAGTAAGCCAAATAGTGAACATTTACAGGAATCGAACCTGAACATTTTAATTCAGAGTCTGACACTGTAACAACTTTGCTAAATTCCTACCGATCCTTGATATCAAAGCCTTTATGGGATAGACAATGATATATATTTATTCTAATGTAATAATAATAATACATTTACATATAAAAAATAATTCTTTCTGCACATAAGAATTGGGCCGTTAGTAGAAAAAACGTTTTTGTTAAGAATAGGCCAAAGTAGTGATGCATATACCTTGATTTTGAATGGATTTTACCTAGTACATAATAACAATAGCACACAAATTGATACGCATATAAAAATTCAATACTGATTTATTGTTTAAAATCTTATAAATATAAATAACTATTTCATATTAAATTCTTTGTTGAATTAAGTTGAGCTGTTTATTTTGTTTAGATATCAAGGGAAGATTTTGATCATGACGCTAGAAATCTTCTAACTGCTGAAACGGGTTTCTGTTTTTTTTTAAATT
>JAQIXG010001558.1:0-21414 GCA_034700105.1 Oconnorella tubifera
GGTGGTGGTTTTGGGGGGGGTGGGTATGGTAGCGGTTCTGGTGGGGGAGGGCACGGAGGAGGTGGACATGGTAATGGTTATGGCAGTGGTGGTTATGGAGGGGGTGGTTATGGAGGGGGCGGTTATGAAAGTGGAGGGCAGGGAGGGGGTTATGGTGGAGGCAGTTCTGGAGGCGGTGGATACGGGCATTGAATTTAGTGCATGTTAAAAATTTAGTTATGGGTGGGCAATAATAGAATATACTAGTTTAAATATGCATAAGCTAAATACTGTATAATATAGTTTATTAAAGATTGAACAAATAGTATGTAATATGATCTTGAGTAGTATTGTAAGTGAATGTATAGTAGAAAATAGAAATGACAATAGAAAATAAAGTTGTAGCTAGATATTCGATAATATTATTGAATTTCTCATAAAGTACTGATATTAAAATAAAACGATTTAATAAAGTTGTTACATCGTCTTATGTTACATTAAGATTATAAATATTATAAGTATATTAGTTACAACACCGTGCTCAATTCTTACAATCTTACTTCTGATTTGATTCACTTGTAAATTTTGGTCAAATGCGATGGGCTAAATGTTTATTGGCATCAATTCATCTGAATGTGATTAGAGCAACTATAGATGAGAGTGTAGTTAGATCAGTCATCAATTGAATGTGACATCATTAACTTCATTGACGTGTACTTGATGAAACATCTCATTCAAACTTATCATTCAGACTATTATAATTTTTGATATATTTTGGTCAGTTTTGATGATGATAGTCTACATGCCCTTATCAGTTCTCCGTCCAGTTGTTATGTAATCACACTGGACTAGATGATTGACAAGGAAACGTAGGCTTAGCAAACGCTTCAGTTCGATCCCAAAGACTTGACAATGCAAGGTGTTAGTTTCTTAGTTTCTTTCAGTTTGTTGAAATCTTTTCATTTCATCAAAGGTATCCGAGTATTTTCGACAATTTTCGTGTGAATATTAGATATTTTGTAGTCTTAATTATGACTTTTATGAGTGTCTAAGTCAAATATAAAATATTCATTGAAGGCACGTTAATTATAATACTGCATAGGATATTATATATTAGACTCAGGATTTCATCGACTAAAGTTTCAAAAACTAAATGTTAATGTCCTTGTTCACACAGTGCGATTAGATTGTTAGTAAATTGATCTTCATTCTGTCTGGATGCAGCAAAGTATTTTTGCTGATTTAAGAGTAGAACGCTAAATAGTCACTTATTTTAACTTTTAATCGAACTTATTTTAAGTCAATAATATTTTTCCATCAATATTATAAGTTTATATGACACATGAAATAATTAAAATTTAGAGATCGTAAGAGTCAATAAATTATGGTGGGTAAACTGAAATTTGTGTAAAGATTGAAATTATATTTTTCAAAGAATATCTGCTATTACTGCACTCGGAAAAGAAAAATCTAACATATAAATAAATTTATCGAATACTAAAAGCACGATACTAAGTGTTAATAATTAAGGTTATAACTTAATAAGTAGCATTTCCATTACATTTAAAACTGTCTAAACATGCCTAAAGTATCATTGTAATAAAAATGAAAGTATATTGGACTTTCGAAAGATATTTTTGTCTGAGATACTTGCGAAATAATTTTATCAGACTAATGAAAGAATTTTCAACGAGTGATTAACTATTAGCTGTTTGAAGTTCAAATTTCAACACAACAGCTTTTACTTAATAAAAATTTGTGACATATGTGTAATGTAAATATTACTAAACAAAATTACTGAGTTTAGGCATTTACGGCAATTTTTGAAATAAAGATAAGAGAGTTAATAAAAAGCTTTAATTGCACATAAATAACGAATAAAATAAATTTCAAGATAAGCAGATCTTACTATAATACCAGCCAATAATTGTTCTAACATTTATATTAGTTATTTGACGTTTATGCAATCAAAAGAAAAAATTAAATAATTACCTAAATATTTTCACATTTTGCGATCTTTATCAATATAGGCCTACTGTAAATTAAACTCGCTCATTACCGCTTTTAAAATTTTGGCTTAAAATTTAATAATTATATTCAACTAGTAATAATTAAGAACATATACGCTAATACTATTATTAACAAAATTTAAGATACGCTCATAACGCTAATTGATAGTGAGTATTATTCTATGCAGTCCGATGCTCAGTGAAGGACACAAGCGGCGACCCTTTTATATGCCTCGCAAAACGATCGTTCTTCAAGAAATGAAGATTCGCAACAGTCGCTTGACGCTGCTTGGCCATTGGTCAGTTCTTGTCGAGTGCCATTACACGAGAGGATCTCATTGGAAGAATAGCAATCATTCAAAGATGCTATTCGTAAGATGCTTGCAACAGAATCTGATTGAGACGATCATTTTACAATTTTTCGTAATAAATTTAGTAGAAAATTTAAAGAATGATTGAAACTTGTGAGGAAAAACTGTTTAACCTTTGATTGTCTTTCACGTATTTTTCGCACAGATAAATAGTTAGTAGTTACTGTACGTAGCTAGTTTGTCATGTAGTTACTATGTAGGGATGCATATCCATGTATTAAATCTAGATTTTTTACTCCTATGCAATATTACATGCTTTGAAAAATAATTACAACACTTGAAATGTGAATCTTTAATTAATTAAGCAACGTCAATTATCCATCTGCAAATAACCAAGTTATAAAGTACACAAATACGCAGGTGTTACCGAATATATGCATTCGAAAGATATCTTTTTGTTAAGCTTACAATTTAGACGTCAAAACGATATTACATAATCATGCCTTTTTTCAACAGTTAAAAGGGAAGGCCAATAACAAAAATTCGATAACCGGGAACTTATATTGTAAACTGTCTGAAAATTAAAAATATGAAAACTGACGTAGTATCAAAGAGAACACAAGTATGAGATACAACTGGAGGAGAGGGGAGAGGGGATATTACCTTTCTTGACGGCAACGAAGAGCTTGACAATATACTGTGCAATTATTGTGTTCGTTGTAAGAAAGCGAGATGTAGAATATTAATATGCCTAGTCAAGAAAATCACTGATGATTTTCGTGAACATTTTCTTCTCGGTTCGACGCTCTGCAAACTCAAGCGCTTTATAAAGTCTCATTTCAACGCGCGATTAGTGAAAGTTCTTTACGATTCACAATGCAACTCTAATTACACGCCTTGTACGCTGTTCGATAAATCTTTCGCTGAATCGTTTGGAATCACTTTAGAAAGGACCGCTGAGAATATATTGCTACTACGAGTAACTGATCGACTCGAGACTGGGACGACTGACGGGAGGATTATGCCCGAGGGTTAACGATCATCCCGTGATAAATGATGCTGTGTAGACATTCCTCCACTAAAGACGGCGTAGTTTAGCAACAGTCAGGAGACTATTTTCAATAACAGATTGCTAGAACTTCAGCCCTAGCTTACTGCAGTGCCCTTATCTGGCGGCTGTATTATAAGTTTTTTTACTGGGAACTGATAGCTGAGCGATTGTGTAGAAAAATATGACATTCACAAGGGATTATGTCAAATGAACTGAAGTAGTAGAATATCGATTGCTAACAATGGGGGAGTCATATTATATGCACTCAAAATTTAACACGTCTAATTGTGTGTAGGCAGGCTATAGTATAACACTTCTACCTCTGTGTAAGGGTATCGCTCAGTTACTGTAAAGAAAACTAAGTTCGTCTAGCTCAACAGCGAGATCTTTATAACTCGAGCACGTTTCTCAATGAATGTGGAAGCGGCAGATCATGCAAAGAAACTTTATGCTTCCTATACTCAAGAAAATAGACTACTGTATATACAAATATCTTTTATTTCAAACAAAGTGTAGAATCAACAATATGAAAAAAAGAAAAAAGGAATACTACCATAATATATATATGAAAAAATACAATAAAATAAACTTCTTTAATATCTCTTGCACTTACGAAAAATAACAACATTTCAAATTCATTTAGAAATATGAGAACAGTTTCCTGGGTCATTTTAGACAATATGCAGACTATGAATTTCGTGGGACCCTATGAGGGCGAGTTTTCGGGATCTGTCTTACATGGGCAACATCTAGAATGGCCATATATGTAGCTCGTATAATTTTAGCAGTAGCAAAAGCAGCAACAGTAGCAGAAGTAGCAGCAGTAGCAGTGGAAGCACGACGACGTTGACTACTGAATGAGACATTAGCGACATCGGAGAGTAATGATTCATTAGTGCTTGGAGCAGATGGTCTCAGTGAGCTAATGATCGTTGGTTCAGGGAAATATTTATCGTCCCAGCGCTGACTGTCCGCCGTCTATCGGCTGCAGGACAATTTAATAAGTCGTTGAAAAGAAGGAGGAAGGGTGGAAGAATGGGCTAAAGAAATGGGTGGATCGATGAGAATTGGATAATGCTAAGAGCAATGGAGACTTTAGGAAAAGTTTGTGGATCGATTACATACGAGATGTTTACAAAGATTGAGTTGTAAAGAAAACAGATCTCACTAAATGTGCAAAACTGGTGCCAAAGAAACTTAAAACCCTCGCCAATACTGTATTTATGAAATGTTCTGTTTTACAAACCATGAAACAAGTTTTCCATTTCTTTTATACACACATATATTTGTCCCTCTCAGGGCCCTCTGTTCTCCAATTCAAAAGTAAAAAATCCGATAGGCCTACTATACACCAATCTTTAAATTAAATATATTATTTTGAAAGAAATTACAAAGATGATTATTGTTAGTCTTATACAATTCAAATTATTGGAAAAGTTTCAAATATTTTCTTTTACTTTTATCGTGATATGATTAACTAAAAGTATTATCGTTAAATTAGGCTAATTTATTTTGCAAGTTGAGATCACTTATAATTGAACATCCCTCCAGAAATACAATTTTTTTTGTAAAACTAATCATCTGAGTTCCATCATCATTATAATTCGGATGACTATTAATATTTAATTTCTAATTAGTTTATCTCGTTAGCGTCTGTAGAGATTAATTATGGCATAATTATAATCAAAACATTTCTAGTAGGCCTGTATCATACTGTATTTTGTTAATGAGGGATGAGAAGGGGCCGATTTTAGTTTAAAAGGCGACATGTTGCAGGCCTATTATAGGCGACTGCTTAGAGCGACTTTTTTAAAGTGGCATAATTGTCCTCGATTATAGCACAAATATATCTTGTATTAAATAAACATTTAACCATATTAGAGAAAAAGCGCATTATTAACTCTGTCTTTAGGTGCAGAAAAGTAATTAAAATCTGATTTATTGATAGCAATATTATAACAGCAGTAGTACAACGATTGTAATAAGCATGATAGTATACTTTACTTCAAAACTCCACTGAAAAAAATAGAAGAGAAATATATGCATTGTCAAAACGGTAATATTCATTCAATAAACAAATAATTGAAAAAAATAAAGCAATCATTTAATTTTAAGAAATAGCTACAAAAATACAAACGTGATGTTGTACTAAATAACTTCTTGATTGATTCAATATTTACGCCAAATACTGCACAGTATTACATAAACAGACTAATATAATTTGAGCGAAATCGTTCAAGTTTCATCATCAACAACGCAGACTGCTTGGGCCTAGAACGTGACGATATGTCTCTATAAAGTCTTCGTGAGCTCCAAGATAATTCGAGGAGCAGTCGATTATAAATCTCGTGTGGCTCTTCGCTGCACATCTATGATGCATGAAGGTTAACAAAGGTGCTATGCACTGGGGCGCTCTTAGACAATTACTGTCACATGGATTAATGGGCCTCCGCTTTCGCACGTTCAACAGCAAAAGGGCTTCCAAGCAGCAGGCAAAGATTTTCGCTAAAAAAACTAAAGCTAATTTCTTAGTGGAAACAGTCAGATGCCTGTTGAGCAAGATTAGGTCATAATGTCTGGAATGAACAGATATGATCAGAATATGTCTGAGATTAAATGTACACGAGAAACATGAACAAACCTAGAGCAGTATACTGTAAAAACACAAGAAAGTGTTAAAAGCTAGCATACATCACCTTGGATAAATAAAATGCTTAATGGGAAGTTATTTTAATATAGGCTACTTGATCTATAATAAATCAGTGGAGCTATGTTGCAGCAGAAAAGAATTTTCGTCAGATTTCGATCGCGTTTAAAAGTCTACAGACTCCAGTAACTGTGTAGTCAACGGTTGTCTTAGAAAATTAAATTAGAGTTCTAGATCGACGACCAGAGAATACTGTCGTTGAATTATTTATGATTGCAAGGCATTATGTAGCATAGACTATCAATAATAATAAAAGTTAGTACATATAGGCCTAGGTCTATTGGTCAAAGTATAATATGTAGAGTAAGCCTAGGACTTATTTCACTTGTCTAATGCCATTAGCCTACAGTAAAAGTATCAACAAGAAGTGTTATAACAAGCATTAAGTCAATTACAATTAAATATGCCTACTAGAAATAAGTTTACAATAAAGAATTACATCAAAATTTGGATCGCATGTCGAAGAGATAAGGCATGTTCTTACGAAATTGAAAATTTGAAAACTTTCACGAAACTTACCAAGAAAAAGGACATAAAACATAAAAATAATTGTAATAGTTATAAACACTTCATTTGATTATTCTTCAGTTTTCTTTGATTAGATTAAAATTAAGGTGTAGAAAACGGAATCTTTATGAAGCTAACTTCAAAAAGAATCATAAAGAACTGATTCTTGCAATAAAATCTTCTTCGTTCATAAAAGCACTCTTCTCTTTGTAAAACGTAATAAGCTTGGACCACATATTGTCACAGTTCAAGAGAAGGCTGTTACCTAAAATCACAGTGTTTGACATAAATATAAATAATTGAAAATTCCTAATTACAAAAGTACAACATTAAAGCAATCTATATCATATGAGAAACAGTTGTTTCCATAAATACTGAAACAACTGTAACATTTATTTTACACTATTGTACACGAAAATCAGCTTTTTTGAAGATCAATTTAAATTGATGTGAAAATTGTCTTTAGGCCATTATATGTCATACTGTGACTGATAAATTGTAACTAATCTTATAGAGCTTGATTTCAATTTAAATTAATATGCCTAATAAACACTTTCATTAAAATGCAATTCTTTAGCATATATTAATTCTCAAACTGATGTTCTGTTATCATTTTACAATATTCTAAATGAATTAAAGCCTAATACCCACCAAAAATGATGAGACCCTTTTGTGCTCGAGTTAATGCAACATTAATTTGATGTGGATCACAAATAAATCCTAAATGTTTGCTTTTCCATGACATACTTGGATCAGAATCTATTTCTTCCCAAGGCAAAGAGCGAACAGTTGAAAGAAGAACATACGGCCACTCTGAACCTGGTGACAAAGTGGAAACAGTTGTTTCTAAAAACGCTACAATTCTCAGTCAATATTTTGTTTCGCAGTGTCATTTTTTCATTGAATCTACATGAAAATGTTATGGAATATTTGGAAAATTCAATTAAACCATGAAAATGACTTAGTTACATAATAAAAGTTTACGTTTTATCTGGTTTATAATCGTTTATCTGACAGTCTGTTTAGAACAGTTTGTCTGGCACTAAAACTCAATGCATGAATCTGTCGATTCAATGTATGATTTTTTACTCTAGGAATTGCACTGAAGTATTATCATCTCTATTAAGGTAAGATCTTAAAGACATATATTTTAAAACAAAGTTTTTAAAATTAGATTAATATTACAATTACCTTGTGATGATACAACAGTTTGAACTGTTACATGACTGAGTTGGTTGGTTCTTAATTTCTTAGTTAAATCCGCGCACTGTACTCTGTACAGAGAAAGAATTGCAATTTGGCTTGGATCAATTTTGTGATTTTTCACCATGGCGTTCACAATTTTTATCTGTAACCAACATTAAAAAAACTAAATTGAATTATTTATCCTTCATCAAATTCTTCCATCTCGCAACACTTTAACTAGCTTGCCAGTTTCAATTGTATAAAATTTCCACAATATTCTATACTTTTATTCTATAAAATTTCTATAAATATATAAAAAAAATATCATATTTCATATATCAACTTTTATTAATTATTATTTATAGCTATCAAAATCTAATTTTTTATGTAACTGTTATACTGTAACTGTTAGTGTAACTGTTAGTGATTCAAAACTTTAAAGATTCAGTAAACGTCTTACCACTGCATCTGCTTCCCTGACGTTACTTTTAGACTGAACTCCCCCTTCCTCTGTGCTCACTTCTAAGGTTCCTTCCTCACCTAACACATGAATAAATGCTATAGGTGTTCGACAACCACCAGGCCAAAACTGTAGAGTGGATGGCTGAGCCTGTTCCTGTCTTCCTATAGTCAAGTTTCCATCGTAAAACTGGCTGGAAGGAAATTCTGCTATCACTTCATGCTAATACATAAATACAGTTCATAATATAACATTTTTAACTAAGCAGTGAAAGACTGTAGTTGTCAAAAGCACATTCAAACTACAATTAATACTCAATAAGTCTTAATAAAAAATTTAAAGTAAATTCTTATTTGTTTGTTCATGTAAGAATATGCTATTGGTATGCATAAGCTCATAATAATGATATTTGTCTTTCCTAGGAAAAGATAAATAACCTGATAGTTTTAGATAATATTCATTTAAGGTCTTATTAACTTAAGGTGTTTCAAATTATACTTTGTAGTTAAAGTTTGTAATGATAAGCGAAATCCAAAATCGATCACCTCCACTTAATATAAAACTAATATGGCTTCTTACTACCAAATGTTTACTTGCAATATCTTCTTACACTAATCAACACACACATTAAAAATACTGTTAATAAAGTCTACAAAGTTAAAAACTTTCAGTTTAAATTACCATGCGATATTGAATCGTCAACTTGGAAGCTCTCCTTGTATATCTCGCGAATAAAGATCTGTCAAGACCTCGCTTCTTTGCGTTTCTTTCTGTAATTATTGGTTGCAACTGTTTGTCATCTCCAACAAGAATGATATGTTTCGCTCTTGATGACACAATGGGAATCAAACTCTCGGGTTCAGTACACATGGCACACTCGTCAATAATCAGCTATGAACAATATACAATTTATATATTTATTCATATAGCATACTAGTAAATAAGTATTTGTATTGTATTTATTATTATATATGGAATCACATCTTAGAATAAGTGGATGAGTGATTGTAGAACATCAAATTTCCAACAAATGATCTTGATTACCTGAATAATATTTGTAGCTGAGCTGATGCGCTTAGCTCCACTGGCTGAGCATGTTAGAAGAACAATATTAGCTCTCATCAATACATCTTTCTTAGCATCAGCGATCATCTGACTATATTCCTTAATTTCTTCATTTGTAACATTATCTGGATTAATACGTATTTGTTTGTCTACTGCTCTTATTCTTATAGCAGTTGTAGGGTTCTCGCGATCATCTCTAATCATATGATGCAGTGTGATACTGCGCAAGTTGTGATCTTGAACTTTGCTAGCGAGCTTAAAGATATCTTTAATCAAAAGGGGCTGACGAGGAATTGGAAAGTCAAGCTGTTCTTTTTTGTCACTGTACACTCGTAATAAACGTATACCAGGCATTTTGAGCTCAATTAGATGACCTAAAGTAAAAGTTATATTAAAAATGTTAACTTTGTATAAATGTCTTTTATTAGTGCATATTGATAAATCATAAAGGCTTTTTAATGAGGAACAGTGAGTTATTATATGAGTAAGTAATCAGAACCATTTCGATAAGAAAATAAAAATGAATTTTAAGCTAAATAAACATAGTTAAGAACGTATCCAAACATATTCATGGCATGTTTGGATACATCCTACTGATAGAAATGATGTATCGTTAATGATCCAGGTGCTTTCATTTATATACTTTTATCTGCGTATCCACTATTTTATGGTCTTTTAACTATCAACCAACATCCACTTACCACAAGTAAAACTAAAATATGTAACAATAATATAAGTAATTTTTGCATAGAGCATGACGTCCGTAAAGTGATGAAAACCTATTTCAAAAAGATACATGTAAAACGCTTGATTATAGTATCATAGGGTAATTTTGGAGTCACTGCAAATTAAAACTCAGGCTCAAAGTATTTAAAATGCAATGAATATATCGTATAAAAATGTCATTAAACTGTAGAAACAATCTTAAATAATCAGACTTATGAAAAAAGTAATTGTGTTATTAGATTTAGGAAAACAAAAGATACCTGCAATAATATCAACAGCCTTGTTTGATGGCCCACAGCACATAACCTGTGGATTGATCTTCACATTATCTTCTTTACACTTAATAAACTCCAAAGGAAGGATTTTGTTGATCTGAGCAAATATGCAAGCCATGCGAACAGCAACTACAGTTTTACCAGTCCCAGGAGGTCCCAAGATTAAAGAAAATGAATTCGACATGGAATGTTTAATTGATTTCAATTGAATTGTATTGGGAGAAGTAAGTCCTGGTGTTGGCTTATCCAGCCATGAGTGCAATATGTTATTATATACAGCGTCTACAAATTGCAATGTACCGAGTTAATGAAATACAAATAGCGGCATTTAAGAAAAAAATCCATGAAAAGCAATAAAAGGTGCTGATGATGATGCTGATCATTTAATCCAGTCATTTATCTATTTATTGGGATACTGGATAATATATTATTTTTGCTGTTAAAAGTTAAGATTCATCGAATAATGCAAAAACGTACATATAATTAACACACTGAAGAAAAACTAATTTAGATGGTTTCTTACGTCGTAAATTATAGTTTTATTTTGACAAATAACTTATAATAAATAATTAATGAAAATTATTACACTATAATGATAACTATTATCTATAATTTATTAATCTTGCAAGAAACAGTTTTAAATACACAAGGATTTTAAATATTGTTTCGTAACCTATTTATTCTGTGTATGAAAAGTATACTGGTATTTAGAGCCTATATTTACCAAAAGTTGGAGGATTTCTTCCCAAGGCAACGTTTTTCGCTAACTCTGTAGCATCATCCAGAGTTAAAATTGCATTTTCCATTCGCCTGCAAACAAAAAATAAAATAACATAATTGCTGTAATTATGTTATTTTCTTAATTCGTTTTGCGCATGAACTAAGAAATTGATATACGTTTAGATAAATATAAATATATATTTCTCAGTTTGAATTTAATGTTTATTATGGCATTATTAGAAACTGAACTAATTGAATACAAAATATGTACATGATTGACAAAAATTCAACTCAAAGAATATGTATTGTAAGCTACAGTCATGAGCTAATTTTAGAGGCAGTTAATATAACACTACAAGTTTTGTAATTTTTAAAAAATAACATTTCCGTGTTGTCAAGGATAGGATTTGAATACTATCGCAGGGATATAATACAATTTAACATTATAATTGCTTATTATAATATAATGAATAGGTATTAAATAATGTTCAATACTATTTAAGCATTCACAATAATATACTCTTTCAAGACATTCGTAATGTAATATCTACTAACATATTTGGAACAGATTTAGCTAGCCATTCTATGGTAGCAGATTCCTGAAACATCTCATTCAGCAATTTCTTTGGCAGTGACGTACTGCTATGATTTAGACGAATGTGAACTTTATAAATTGTTTTTGAAGAATCAATTGTTGCGCGAAAAGCTATGCAGTGACCAACCCACGTGATTGTATCACTAACATTAAGATATTTATCGATAGGAATCTTACAAGCAGGATTTTCTAGCAGCAGATTCGGATATCGAACACAAACATAACTAAAAGCTTTCTTGTTATAATCTCCATGCATATGATTAAAATAATCTTCATCATACTGAACTATTTCATCATCAACAGGATTAATCTCTGAGAAGATCTTTATAAACCTCTCCTCACAAAAAATGACAGGAATTTCAAAAAATCCGGTGCAAACAGGTCCACGTTCAGTGGGCCATTCTTTCCATTTGATATGGACATGGTGGACAATTGCTGATAGGCCATTTACGACGGCACTGTGGGCAGCATCCAATCCCAGAACCGGCAGCCAGAGATCTTGATACTCTAGGATATCGCTGTAAAACTTTCTTGTAGCACACTCAGCATTCATGTCTGCAAAACACTCGACCGAATTCTTGCCGTGTTCCACACATATCTGCGCTGTGTCTGTTAAATAAAAAAGCTGAACAGTTGGTGTTAGAAGGCCACGATAAAATTCTGTAGTTAGCTGTACTTTAACAACACTAGCAGGAGCAATGTTGAGAGAATATTCGCAGAAATGTTTCCCTTTGGATACTATAACTCCTTCAGATGTAAGTTTCTTATTTGAACATATTTTCTTTAATGATTTTGTCACTTCATTTGCATAACAAATAATCGACTGTTGATTTCCAGATACAGCCGCTTGAACAAGTTTTCTCCATGTTTCGGACAGCGTAGTTCTCACATACGTATCTGGATCAAGGACTATATTGTTCAAATCTTCAGATTCATCTTTCTTGACTGATTTTAGATCATAAATACGCTGAGACCATTGCAAGGTAACAATGTCAGAATTGGGTAATAATGTTGGCTTTTTTGATGGATTAAGAGTATTCATTGAAATGGAAATTGCTTTGGGTAACTGAGAAAGAATGCTGGGAAAACGAAGTTGTATTTCACCAGCTTTACACTCGTATACAATTGGGTATAGAGTAACGGGTTTTTCCTTTATAAATTCACAATTATGCACTTGTACTGTTGACTGCTGATATTTAGAAGCACGCCTTGATGCCTCAGTGCAATGCATGCACAAGTCTGAGATCTCATCATTCGAATATGGACAATCAGCAGAATTAATAGCTGCTATAACTAATCGATGCACCACTAAATCCATATAACGACGAATCGGTGACGTAAAATGACAATAAGCTTCAACATTAAGAGAATAATGTCCAAAGTACTCATTGGAAACATCACCGGAGCACATATAATATGCTGATGGACATGCAAGTGACTGATAGTGTAACCATGGTAGCGCTAACTGAGGATGATATTTTGGAGATAGAATTAATGATCGTGCCAGTTGAAAATTGCCCTCTTTTAAAGCTGATATAACATTTATCCAAACTGACAGGGCAATTTTCATTTTATGCTCAGGATTTACCTCACCCGCAATACATTGGCAAGAACTAGAGCAACTGCAAAAACTACCATTAGACAAAAATGGTCGGGTTAGCAAAAAAGAATTTCTATCATCATTTATGAATCTTCCTTTCCATTCATCCAAATCAGATATGTTCGGGGCAGCTTGCATTTTAAGTGGTGTACACAGTGGGTTACGTTTCAGCAACCATTTAGCCACTTCACGATTGGTTGCAATCATACATTCTGTGACCAACATATGAGCATTTGGAGAATTTGTTTCATCTGTCTCTCGATGCAAAGTTGTATCAATTCCCAATCTGCGCTCAGCCCATACTTGTGCAACGTTCTTCAACGTCATGACGGACAAAATCAAGTCTTGTGAAAACTGTGAATCAGTAGTTTGACTTCCATTGATAATATCTTCCGCCTGTTGATAATTCAAATGATATCGAGATGCAACTACAGTTCTGATTATGCACACTTTTATTATTTTAAATTGCACATCAAGAGAGAAAAACACTGACAAAGCTAATCGTTTTTTGCCTGCGAGAAGACTGCAAAGATCTGAACTCAATCGTGGAGGAAGCATTAGAATAGGCTGATCTCCAGTCGGATAATAAGTTTTTCCTCTTTTCTTGGCTTCATTATCAATAGGACTTCCTCTATCGACAAAGAAAGAAACATCAGAAATGTGTACACCAATAAGAAGACAACCATCAGCCATTCTCTCAACGCTCAATGCATCATCCAAATCAGTTGACTCTGGCGGATCTATTGTAAAAATCAGACGATTTTGAATATCCACCCAACCGCTACTGACATTTTTAGGAAAAAAACATTCAGATGGAAATTTAAAATTTAAATCGCAAATGACTGCATCAGTAAATCGCAGAGAAAGATTGTATTCAAATTTTAAAATGCGCATTGCACTTGGAATAGTATATCCTGAATCTAGGACTTGAATAACAATTCCTAACGGGTTTTTAAATTGCAATTGCCATTTCAAATACCGAACAACAAAGACTTTTGAAAATCTATCAAGAGGATTTACTGATTCACGTCTATCAAGACTAATGGGTTGACTATTAAACTTATACACACTGACTTTATTGTCTAAATAGAACTCTCCAAATGTAAGATTATTAATCATTGGCATGCCATGATTAATAGGAATCATTAGACTCATGTTGTATTCATCTACTTGACAAACAAGTAGATTACACGGATTCGTTGCATGCTTTAGAATTCCAACAACCTGGCCACAAGGTTCCAACGTAGCATTGCTGATGACTTTCCTTTCGAATGAAGAGTGAAACACTTCAATAACAACTTCGTCATTGTGAAATCCACGTCCACACTTTCTGGGGCTAGAAAGTCTAATTTTTCGATACTTTGCTGACTGATCTAATGGTATTCCATAGTGGTATTCGGTTGTCTCAAGATCGAGTAAACAACGCACATATTTGTGAGGCTCAACATGAATGAGATTCTTTAGTTCATCTACACGGTAATCATCATGCTCTGCTTCAAATTTTTGATTTGTTTGATTTGAAATTTTTATATCATCATCAGTTTGATAGTCTATAAGAACATGACCATCCTGTTCTCGCAGATAAATTTGTTCCTTTCTAATGCGATAAATTGATGTCGATGCACCTGGTGTTATTCTTCTTTGGTGCTTTTTAGATGCTTCATAGGCTGCTGCTGCAGCTAGTTGACAAATAATTTCATCTGGTTCCAGCCGGTAGTTAGTATCCCAATTATCATCAGTCTCATCAAAATTCATATTGTCAACAGTTTGGATATCATTAGACAATCTAACTGATCTACAAGATGAGACATTCTTTGGTGCAACGTTAAATACATGCGACTGGTGTACAGTGTTATTATTTTTATTAGAATTTAAATTACTATCGCCTGCCTCTTGTGTAACCAGTGATGGAGTCAAACTGTCTTTGCTTTCTTTATCTGAAGCATTAACTCTTCCTAAAATATTACAAGATGTCTCCCACGCGTTGCACTGCAAATGAATATTATTCAATGACATATTACGAGGAAAGATTGTTGCTTTCTTAAGATATTCTCTCCAAATCTTCTTGCATTTGCCAATGGAACATAGAGCAACAGGATCACCGATGACTGCTACAAATGATTTGGCTCTTGTTAGAGCAGAATTTAAAAGCTTTTGATCAGAGAGGAAACCGAGATCAATTTCATTAAATGAATTGTCTGAATCTTTGCAATAAGTTGCACTGCATTCACTTACATGTCTGGTTCTCACGGTACTTATGAAAACTGCACAGAATTCAAGACCTGAAAGAATAAGATTTCTGGATTAATAACTGTAATTTAAAATTCTTAGTTAAAGTATTTATAGTTTAAAAATTGGCATATATGTTAAATAATCTCTATTTTATAAATTCACTATATTATACTTTACAAATTTCTGTTTTAATCTGAATAAACTGTTCTGTAAATATTTGTTAAATGTTTAAAATTTATGCCTAGTTAAACAGATTCGAATTCACAGCCATACCGGGAAGATTACCGGGAAGCAGTACTTGGACTCCACCAAGATCTTTGCTTTCTTTTCTAAGTCTGAAACGAAGCTGTACAACCTGAAATTTCAATTTTAATACTATAAATTTATTATAAACCTAATTTCTAAATAGTAACAGGCAATACAACAGAATTAAAAAATCTTCAATTAAGTTAGATCATAACATGATATATTCCATTCAATATGGCTTAATGCAAAGATTTTGTACATTCTTAATACATAGCTGTGTTTTGTAATGAATTATGATAATTATTTTTAGTCTAATAGAGGTCACCTGATCAGAATAAGGTGTGGTGACAAGAATAGACTCAGCTTTACGCTCTCCCCACTCTACTGGCCAGTTCTCGTACACTTCTTTTACTCTCTCCACTGTTTCATAAACTTCAGCGAGATTATAGAAAGACGTACCGTTTGGATCCTGCTCTTCTTTGCCAGAGTCAGCATAAAAAGTAATAGGATCAAATCGCAAAGAAGTTGTAGAATGATTCTCAGTTCTCGGTTTAACTGAGGAGCCATAAAATATCTCCGATATGAAGTCACTGATTTTGGAATGATTTCGATAGTTAGACGTTAGAAATACTTTCAACATGGAAGAATCCTAAATGTTATTATAAGAAAAAAGTTCACGGAGAATTAATAATACATGAAAGAATTCAACATAATAACAAAACACCTTTTCTGCAATAAAGAAACACTCTTCCTTTGATATAAGTAACATAATGATAGAATTATGTATAACGTATTTTCGTTGTTTTGAAGTTTAGAATCAAATAAATCATTGTGCAACATTGGGCATTATAAAACTCTTTTTTCAAAGCAAAAAGCAAATCTACTAAAATATTGCAAACTCTACTTTAATCAATGTTTTGTACAGTATATGGCTACTACTAATACTATAAAAATTAAGTTTACCATCTACCTCTTCAAGATAAAACTTGTAGTGATTTAAAAGTCGCTCCACTATTGAATGATGAAACTTCTGCCGCATTGCTTCTTTGCTATAAACTCTCTGAACCATTTGCATGTGATCTCCAGCCATCACGACACAAGTGCTATCTCCTGCAAGTGACAGAGGCATAATTGTCTGACATTCTTCTACTTGAGCAGCATCATCAATGAATATATGAGTGAAATGTCCCTTTAAGTTAAGCTCAGTGAGTAGAAGAGATCCAACCAGAGTCACCACAACTATGTGCTTGTTTTTAATGTCCGTATCAGTAGGAGACCGGAATGACAATTGATCGGAAGATAAAAGACAGTATTTTTTAATATCCGAAGTAACTGTATTAATTCTTCTCTCTGTGTCATATAATCGCAAAACTTTAAGATTAGGAAATGTTCTTTTAACATCTTCACGATCAAAATATCGTCGAAAATATTCATCGGAAGCTCTGTTGTAAAAATACAAGCACAGTCAGAGGAAAGAAATGATCAAATTTAAGGAATATAGAAAGATATCAATTCGTCTCTCTGTCCACTTATTTATACTAGCATAAACTTATATATTATTATTTATAAACTGGCTAAAACAATCATCAAAACAGTATGTTTACTAAAATTTTAAATTCTTCCAATTTTCTTTCAAATATGACTAAATCATGCTTTTTAACAAATTTCTCAGAGATATTGAAAGTTTAAAAATTCTGATGCTCATTTTACAAGGCTTATCCACCTAACTATGGCACTCAATTATTGATTAATTTTTTATTTAAAACTAGCCGGCCAACAATAAAATATACAACTGCTTGCATTTATGTACCCAATTATAGAGAATTATAATCAAAAATTAATTATTCATTAATATAAGTGTTCAACGCACGGATTTGTATGAGTGCAAATAAGAACTTTGACATCAGTATTTTGAGATGTTAGTAAAATAGCCGCCTGAGCAAAAGTCTCAGTTTTGCCTGTACCATAAGGTCCATACACAACAAGAGGGGGAGGATGATTCTGTCTTCTTTTGCAACAAAAAGACAAGATTTTCATCTGATCCGCGTTTAGCATGATTCCTGGAAACCTATATCACCGCATCAAACTTCTAAAATATTTAAAAACTACCTAAATATCGACACTTTTGATATTTAAAAGCATTAGAATTTCTGAAAAATATAATCACGATTAAATGACGCGTTTTAAAGCGGGAATAAAATTACAAGCTGTATTTAAATATAGCTCAATTAGCCTTAAATCTTCTATTTAATAAATTATATAATGTCAATCATTATTTGTCATGATTCTAAACAAATTAAAACTTGTTTACAATTGTAATAATTTGTAAATTTATCATATTAATAAATATATTAAACTCGATTACTATATTAAATTCATGGATATTGCATAGACCACTCACTACACATCGGAAACATTTTAAAAACATATGATAACATAACCTAAACATGCATATTTTGTTTTTCCGAATGTATTCTTTCTTAAAACAGAATTTTAGATAAATAGATATCGGACCATGATTTTAGATTTATTTTACAACATACATACCTGGGTTGTAAATTAAAGCAACTATCTCCAGCAATGGTAGATTGAAGTCTTGCCAAATTTGGCAACAATAATTTAATGTTGTCCTCAATATTGTCAAGGGCATAGTGCATTTGACAGAAAAGCAATTGATTAATCTGAAACTGAATCTCAACTTCAACCTCTGCGTTTTTTTGTAACTTGAGTGCTTCACAAACGCTAGAAACATTACAATTGTTAATGTTAAATATATTAGACAATTTATGTGGTATACACAATACACAGAAAAATAATATTGCAACAGTAATGTTATCATCATCATCATTGTAGTTGTCTTTTCGTTGTCGTCGTCATCATCACCATCAAGCCAAATTCATAAAATTGTCTTTAAGAATTTCTAAAGTACAAAATGTTCATAAAGTTTTTTGTTGATTGCATTATTAGATTCATTATAAGTTTCAGCATCATCGCAGAGCATAATTTAGTTTATTATGAAACTTCAGAAATGACCAGAATCTTACCGTTGTCTAGCAACTAAAAATAGATAATTCATTTTTCAATGAATATTTAATTGACTAATAACCAAAGTTCATGATTCTCTAGTAACTGTATATCATATTCAAGGCCTACAATAACTGTAATTTTAATTACAATTTTGAGGTTACCATTTTGAAAGTTCAAGAAATATATAATCTCGTCCAAGACCGCTGTACGAGTCTCTTTGAACAATATCAGCTTCATACACAGCAACACTGGTGTTATCTGATTTAGCGAGAAGAACACCAGTGACACTGCGCAGTATAAGATTACCTGCAATCAATTACCATTAAATAACATTACTACATACAGGATCTTCTATGTTATATTTGCTATAATTATTTGAAAGACATTGATTTTATTTCATTTATGTGTAAGTTTATAATAAACAGAATATAAGTAGAAGTGCCAAAGCTGATATGTCTTTGAGTTTTTGTCATCGTGTAGTAAGTCCTATAAACTTTTATCAAAGAAATTATAAAACTTAATAAATTTTACTTTGAAATAGTAATAATTTAGATATGTGTGTATATACACATATCTAAATATATATCTAAATATACACATAGATTTATTTGCTTCAATTATTTTTTTTCAATTTAACTACTTATTTCAGAATAAAGTACAACAAAATAAAAAATAAGCAGCAATAAGTGAGAGATTTTCTAATGAGAAATATTCAGCCGTAGGCACTGCAGATAAGAAACACATTAGTTAAACCTGCATTTGTATCTTCATTGAGTTGAATATTTAGTTGTATTTTGGCAAATAGTTCTCCTTGAAAACAATATGAGTGTGCATAAGTGCCTTGTAAAGTATCAGTCAGATGCATAATCGTCTTTAGATTGCAACTACACAGTGTAGAATATATCAATAGTTAATATTAATACTTATTATTGAGTAGGTAATCAATATATGAATTTGCATATGTCGGTCAGAAACTTATCAGAAACTTAAAAAATTGAGGTGTACTGAAAAATACTCCTGTTATTGTGGCCTGTGATATTTACATTTAGTATAGAGCAGAAAAGACAAACTTATTGAAACTATTCCTTTACGTTTTCTATTCAATGAAATAACATTTCAAAATTATACAGAAGATAAATGAGGACAAACCTCGCAATGATGCTGGATTGTGTCAGCTCTTCCATGTTTAACAAACTATGCATGCGATGTATATAGTTGTTTACATTTAATGTTGTCTTTAGAGAATTCTGACTTATGACTTCAGCCAAACAGTTGGGTTTATTCTTAGATAAAAGTTTAGCATTTAATTTGGTCAGTACTTTGGTAGAGTTTTTAACAATATGTCTGTTAGCACTTGTCCATCTATAGATTATGAAAAAAATATAATGTTTATCAAATCCGATACCATTAATTCAAGAAGAATGTTATTAATGTTATTTCATAGCATTAAAAACAAGAAGATAAAAAGTACTTATGAAATTATGATCTAAGAAACTTTTCACTAATCAAATAAATAAACACATCAGAGCTAGATTAAAATGCATGCAATATCTATATAAACAATGAAACCTTACATTAATAATCGCCAACTATAAGAATCATAAAAGCAGCAAAATAGTAATAAAGTAGCATCGGTTTTTTATTCAAAGTTGTAACCTGTCAAAGTTTAGCTGTTCTCGCAATTTAAAAACTTCATCCTGTATTCCAAAAGAACCAAGTTCCATGGCTATTTTTCTGTATAAAATAGGTCTCTGTCCAAAATCAAAAGCAATGCACTGAGAAAATGATCCAAAAAGTCCACCATTAAACTGCAGTATTACTCTGTATAGGAAAACTTCATTTTTAAGTATTCTGACCGGAAATATTTCATTTTCATCCAGCATAAATGTAGTAACAGAACTGTTTCCACCATGCAATTTAAAATGTAAACTATCAACTTCTTGCAGAAGAGTTACTTTTTTCAATCGCTTGTCATTTTTCTGAAAAAAGCGCAAAAATATATTAAAAAAGTCACTACATTTGCTACACAAATGATAAATTTCCGATAAATATCCGTGCATTTCATTGATGCTGCCAAAAAAATTATCAAAGTGAATGACTTTCATAACTTTAGGATAGTTATGAATGTATAGTCCACAGCAAATTACATAACAAGTCAAGTTATCATCCTGCATTCAATTTTAAAAGGTATCTTTTTAGTGTTTAACAATATAACATCATCTTTTCACAGACACACGCACGCACGCCCACATTCAGACACACGCACGCCCGCACATATGTAGACACACGTACGCACGCACACATGCATTACTAACAACAGTCAAATCAAAAATCCATTGATGTTCAGCTTGCTTGTCATCTGAGAAGAGACTGAGATCTGAGGAACATTCCAATTTAACAAAATCCAAACTTTCACACATCTGCAAAAAAATTAATTGGTTAAAATCACAAGTCAAATTATAGCAATAGCATTATTATAACTAACGTAAAAAGATAAAGATAAACAATTTAATTTGTTATGAGGTACATATCCAAGTAATTCAACAGGAAAAAGAATTATGATGCAGGCCTACTATCAAACAAATATTTGCTTTAGGAATGATAAAAGTGTGTGCAAAGTATATATGCTTAGCAAAACAAGTCAAAAAAATGTGACTAAAATTCCAAACATACTACCAGTATAATTAACACCATTAAAGCAAGACTGATAGAATATGTT
>JAQIXG010001559.1:0-21397 GCA_034700105.1 Oconnorella tubifera
AGCCATCTGAAACACTTACAGTGTGTCCTGAACTAATGTATCACAGTTAATACGAAAACTCTGCTGCAGTGCTTTTGATATATTGATTTGGGACTTACTTACTGAACGCCCCTCTTAATAATGGTACCCCGACAAAATGGTATCGAATTCATTAACCCGACAAAACTGCCAAGTATTTTAATAACCTTAATCGTAACCTAAAACTTAATCCTAACCTTAAAACTAACCCAAGATCAAATCCTAACCCTAGATGTTAAGGTTGATTGTTTGACTATTTCCAAATTAAGAACCTGATTAAAGGGTGCAGCAAGTTAGCACTGCCTGGATTGTATTTAAACTTTTTGCTTGCAAGTCGGATGCTCTAATTATTATCGCACTAACTCGATAAAATAAAATCTAATTTTCCTTTCTAAATGACTCTACAGATTATCCTTTTGCTAAAGGGTGCAGCAATCTAGTTAATACTGCGAGCTTTACTTAACTCAAACGCATAGCCTTTGGTTTAGAGTCCAACACCTTTACCGCTTTTCCACTGATTGAATATTTGAAGTTTTTTGCCACAAAATTGAATTTAAATTTTTTTTTTAGTAATGTTCGACCTGTGGAAACTCTGAATGCAGCTTTATTAGCCAAGGTATTATACAAACTGTATTCTTTCTTAGAGAAGTTTGGTTTGAAAACAAAATAATTTTTTTACTTCCCATCATTTCAAAAGCAAAATTATTAACTGCGCTGTGTTAAAAGTCAAGCATTTACTCATCACTTGGTTTCTGCGCAATCAATTCTAAATAGTCTTTTGTGCTGATGTGACATTTGCTGTTAAATAATCATTTAACAGAAAACTGAGTAGTGAATGTTTTGTAGTGAATGTTTGATTTTTAATAGTTAAGTGAAAAGCCAAGCATTCACTCGTAAATTGATTTCAATCAGTTAACAACATTTATATCATCTTTGACTTTGTAATGTGACGATTGAATGGTTGCGTTATAAATTCAATTGGATTCACGTAATATTCACACATCAATATTTGCATTCTTTGAATCTTAGAGATTAGGTTCAAAGTAGTTATTTTTGTGGTGAAGTGATTTTAAGCAAAATGCGAACTACAGATAGTTTTGAGATGAAATTTTGAGTGAATTTGTTCTTTATTCAGACTCGTCAATTAGAAGTAGAGAGATCAAGGAAATGGCTTAAAATGATGTCAAACTGGGAGAAGTTATATCCAGGAGATACTGTATGCCTTATCTATCTATTTATCTCTTTTTCTTTAAATCTATTTATAAATAAATTTTTGCATCTTTTCATTATCTGTTTATTTGTCGTTGTAGCTAATAATCTTGTCATTTTTCTAATTAGTAATTTATATATTAATTATCTCTATATTATCTGTTTATTTATTTATTGTCTTTTTATTTACTTATCACCTAATTATTTATCTATTTGTTTTCTATTTATATTTCTATTTGTTTATTTCTTTATAATCCATTTATTTATTTATCCATTTATTTATCTATTTAATCATTATCTGTTTATTTATTTATTTATATAATTATCTTTTATTATTTATCTATCTATTATTATTTTTTTATTTATTTAACATCTATTTACCTATTAATTTATTTTATTTTTCTTACCTACGTACTCTTCTACTGAGCTGTTATATTCTCAGGTGAGTCGTAGGGTGTACAAGGGAATACCGGAGTCAATGCGTGGGGCTATTTGGAGTATCTTACTTGAGCTACCTCGGATAAAAAAGGAGCAAGATAGAGTCTATGAAGTAGCCGTTTTTTCTCTTTCTTTTCAATATTAATGTTCTATAAGTTTTGGTTTAGTGACTTTTGCTATATGACAATTTATATGCTAAAAATTTCTATATAAGATAATTTGTATGCTCAGTTTTTGTATAAGAAAAATTGTGATAGCAATTTTTTGTGTGTTTTTTTTTGCAGAGTACAAATTTTGTACAGAGTTATGTATTGGACAATTTTTATACTGAGTTTTTCCATAGGAGAATTTATATACAAAATGTTTGTACTGTAATTAATATTTAACTTTGATGCCACATAATTGAGCCACTGTCTGCATTTCTAAGTTGGCAGAATTGTGCTGATGTAACATAAGCATGCAAAAACGGTTCAGTTTTGACTCGGCCTTTTTTATACCATTAAGCAAAAAACATTTTTAAGTGACAGATAAGCCTTGGGACAATTTAACAAGTCAGCAAATGACAGTAAACTTTATAATCTTGTGAATAAACAATGAAATTATGTAAATTAACAAAGAAATAAACAATGAAATAAGGAAATAAACAAGCAAACAAACGTGCAAACATAACATATACACATGTAATATGGAACTTAAAAAGCAAATTAAAAATGTAATAAATATGATAACAGAGCAAAAATAATTATGCTAATAACTAACTAAACAAGAAAATAAATAATCATATAAACAAGTTAACAACACAACAAATAAACAAAGAAATAAATAAATGTTAATGTTATAGGACATGAAGCAGAAAGCTCACAAGTGGTCACCCGATGTCAGACAGATTGATTTAGACGTCAATAGAACTTATCGTAATCATGTTATGTTTAGAGAACGTTATAACATCAAGTGAGTTACATCACGTTACATCACATTACATAACGTTATATCATGTGATGTAATATCACATTATATAGCATCACACTGGATTATATTACATCACTTTATTGTAAATCGGATTACATTACATTACAGTATATCACATTACATCATATTACGTCATATTACTTTACATTATATTATATTACATCGCATTAACTTGTTGCATGTTACATTACATCACAGTATATTATGTTACATCATGTTACATCACACTTTATCACATTTAACACACTATATTACATTACATCACACTATATCACATTACCTTACATTATATCACATTACATCACACTATATTACATTACATCACTCTATATCACATTACATCACTCAATATCACATAATGTTACTTATGTTACGTTAAATCACATTTCATTATGTTAACATTTATTCTGTTTTACAACAATTCACACAAATGTTTACATACAAAATCATAATTACATTACATCACACTGTGTCACATTACATATGTTACATCACTAATATTCTATCACATTACATACATTAAGTTATTTTTCATGACGATTCATTGCATTACATTACATTATGAAATCGTTCTAAATTTATTTAAAATCTTGAAGCTAAAGTAACTTGTACCCTTCTCTCAAGCCATCCACTGTTTCTCTATTCTACATTCTCTTCATCTACTTACCTATCTTTTTGCGTGTCTCTCTGTCTGTCTCTGTGTGTGTTTCTTTATTTTTGTCTCTATGTCATTGCTTTTTTAAGAGAATGATTTCTACTTGTATTATTTTCTAGACAGCAGGCTTTATTCAATGTCCTATCAGCCTACTCTATGTATAACACTGAAGTGGGCTACTGTCAGGGAATGAGTCAGTTAGCAGCTTTATTACTTATGTACCTTAATGAAGAAGTTAGTCATTCTTCATTCATTTGTCTGTCTGTTTATCTGTCTGTTTTCTGTCTGTCTGTTTGACACTCTGTCAGTTTGACTGTCTGTCAGTTTGACTGTCTGTCCTCTATTTAATTGTTTCTGTCTGTTATTCTATCTGTATAAATGTCTGTCTGCGGTACTCTTTATCAGTTCGTATGACTGTGTGTCTGTCTCATTTTGTCTTTCTGTTTCTCTCTGTCTCTCTGTCTGTGTAACTCTTTGTCTGTCTGTCTGTATAATTCTCTGCCTGTCTTTTTTACTCGCTGTCAATATGACTGTTTATCTCTACCTCTCTGTCTATTCATCTATATGATTGTCTGTCTGTCCATCTCTCTTTATCTGTCTGTCTGTGTTTTATCTCTAGGATGCCTTCTGGGCTCTATCAGCTCTACTAAGTCACAAGAGACATACAATGCACGGTAGGTTATTTCTTTTATTTCAAATATTTAAGTTCTAAGTTATTTTTACAAAACTTTCTTTAGTCACCTAATATTTTTATACCATAATGTTACACTGAGATTTAGCATTGATTTAGCATATTTACTTGCATTGATTTAGCATTTGTACTTTCATTTAGTTAACATCTGTAGACTTACTTTATAATATTTAGCTTCATTATTAAAAGCACAGTTTTAAATTTAAAAACTTTTAAACGCTCTTTCACTTCTAGGCATCCTTTCGAAATTGAAATTTGAGATTTTTTGAGATTCCAAATTGAATTTTTAAATTTTAAATAAGCAAATTTAAGTTATTTTGTAATGTTTTTTGTTGACCAGGCGTTTTTATACCTGGCTTTCCAAAACTGATTCGATTCCAGCAACACCACGATGTAGTGCTTGAGACTTTGCTTCCAAAAGTTAAACGTCATTTGGTAAATAATTCTAAATATCTATTCTCAATGTTTAGGGTTAGGGTTGGGGTTAGGATTTGGATTAGGGTTAGAATTGAAGTTAGGGTTAGCGCGAGGGTTATGGTTAAGTTTTGGGTTAGGTTTAGCGTTATTAAATGAATTGACGGGGCCGTTTTGTCGGGTTAATGTTTTTGGAGCCATTTTGTCGGGGTACCATCTATTCTAGCATATATTGTACTAAAAGCGCTAGTGGTAACGCGTTGGCCTTTTGACTCGGTGACTCCAGTTGAAATCCTGGTTTTGATACCTATGGTTGACTCAGCCGTCCAGCCTACCAGGGTTGGTGAAGTGGGTGTCTTGACTGGGGAAGAATTACAAATTCTGTAAAAGTTTAGCCTTTCGTACTGGAAATGGTTTTACTAACGAAGAAATTAACTTCACACTGAAATAAGTTTTAGTTTAATAAATAATGAAATAGTAATTAATAAACTTATTTATTCAATTTGTGTATAATTAGTGTTCCTTGATTAATCAATTAATAATAATTAATTTTTTGTAAGATTATCGATATCTAATATTGACAGATTCTTATCTTACAAAATCTTAAATTGCTAATTAGAAATTTAGATTAAAATATATCAATTAGAAATTTGGACCCATTAAAAATCATTGTTTCTCTTTTCTTGAGAATCTGAGAATTAAGAAAATGTTGTTTTTTGTACAGGATTCCAATGACATGAGATCTGATTTGTACACAATAAAGTGGTTTATGCAATGCTTCTTAGACAGGGTCTGCGTAATTGTACAAACTTTCTTTAAATTTTCGTAATTAGTTGATTAATTAATGTTCATTTAGACGATTAATGAAAATAATTGTACAGTAATAACCTCTGTGTTATGGTAACTTTCTTGGTTGACTCGGCTGTCCGTGCGTGAGTTTGAATAAAATCAGTAGAAGTTGTAAACTGGGAAGAGTGACGTGTTCTGTTGAACGGTAGACTCTGTGTTCAGGACTGCTGGCTACTGAACACAACATTTGATTTCTCTGCATCCAGTTGATGTGATTGATATTTGAAAATCTGTGACTTTTTTGCGACGATTTACTGTTAATGTTGTATATTAACTATACAGCACTAAGTATAATGATAAGAATACGTATGTCAGGTTTCATGCAGATTACATATGTACAGAATCCATACATACGTACCGATTCATTACAATTAGGTTAAATTACACAATGATCTTGTTTTAGTAGCATGACGTCTTTAAATCACAAGATGCTACAGTCCAATGAATTAGCTGTAATTGCCAAGGGCCATGCACATTTTCACCAGTATATAGATAAAATTAGTTTTTTCATTAAACAGGCTGCCTGAAACCCGACGTTAGTATTATTACAGTTTATATTAGATAGGAGAATCTGTGCTGATGTGACATTAGTGATAAATAAATATTGTCCGCTAGGTTCCTTTTCGTTTGGCATTGCGTCTCTGGGATATATTTCTACTTGAAGGCGATAGGCTGCTAGTTGCGATGGGTTACAACTTGCTCAAGATGCATCAAAGTATTTTCAGTTACTTCTATTATTTCTCTCTATTATTTCTATTATTTCTTTCTATTATTTCTTTCTATTATTTCTTTCTATTATTTCTTTACTATTTTCTATTGTTTTATATTGGGTTTAACCCTAAGTTGGGATTTAGTATTTAATCCTAAACCCGTATTAAATATATATAAATTGTGAAAATCTTTCTGATTACTCGTTCTGCAACAAAAATTGATTATCATTCGTTAGAAAAATTACAACAAAACTCAGTCATCTAATAAAAGAAATACTTAACATCATTTTGAAAAACTCTAAAAGACAAAATATTTTCTTTTCAGGACAAATCCTGAAAATGTCAATGGAAGATCTTTTCTCTTTTTTCCAAGGACAACTCTCCAATGACTTTGGCTACGCTGACAATGATGTCATTACTTCGCTATCAACTTGCATGTCTGAGCTACGACGTTTAAAAATAGACCTACCCCCACCCCCTTCTGACTCCTCTGAGCTCCCCACCCGACCATTTGGCCTCTTTGTCCCCCCCAGCGTTGAACAGATTATAGGTCGCCGGACTTTAGAATCAGAAGGTGAAATATTACGAGGTCGTAGAGTGACGCATTTCCAACACAGATTAAGTATTAGCATACCTCCAGACGGAGGGCCCGCATTCGTGGAAGGACGGTCACATGGGCATATCGTGACCAATCGTGAGCCGGCTTACAAAGTAAATACAAATAACGGGAACAGACAGAAGGGGACGCCCCTTGAGCTGGTACAAGAGGGGAGGGGTCATAGTAAGGGGAACGGGGAAGTTTCCAGGGAAAATGGGAATGTTATACATGAGGTATCTGGGGGGAATAATGGAAAATTAGCGAGAGGGGGTGGAGATGCGAGGGGGGGTAGGGCGGGGGTGGATAGGAGGGTTAGGGGGGTTGGTAGATCAAATGTTGATGAGATAGATTCAGCAGCTCCTCAGAATTATGAAGTTACGATTAGGTTTTAGAACGGGTTTATTTGGGTTTTGTTTTGCTTATTGTGATATTTGTGTGTCGTATTATTAATTATTATTATTGTTTTGAGAGTTGGGCTATTTAAGAAATATATATCGAATCCATTGAGTCTATATTAATACCGATGAGAGAATGTCTACTGCATATTTTTAAGTATATAACCCGCATGTATGTATATTGGATTTGTCTAATTTTGTAAAATAAAATGAGATAACCCGCACATGAATATACTCCGGGGGTTATATAAGCGAATAGATAAAGTTATACTGTATTAGTTTTCCTGTTAACGATTAACAGAAAGTTAATTTCAGATGAGAAAAGAAAATTTAGATAACCCTCTTATAAATATACTCCGCAAGAGAGGTTATGTAGAATCTTGAATCAGTCGTTTTGGAATAAATAGTTCAGTGTAAATATGCATCAAATGCATGATGCTTTGTAAAACAATCAATTTTTCTAGCCAATGAAATATCTTCAGTAACTTTGGCCTTGCAGATTATAATTCGTTATCTCTCAGGACTCGTTTTAAAACTAGATTTTAAGCAAATTAAAGTAAATCGGCAATCTGATAACGCGAGTTGTATTATCTCTTTGCATCATTATTATCAATTTTTTTGAGATTTTCATGTTGTATTGTAAGGCAAATTTGAAGCACACTTGTTGTCTAAGTTTGAAGTTTGAGGCATTCAGTTCTGCCTTTATGCCATGATTTGGATGTGGTACACTATTATTTTTATTGTGGCATCCACTAGGCAGCATCATGCCTTGTTTTATGAGGTAATTCATAGGCAAGCAGGCATATCTAATAGAAGGCATAGGCAAACAATTTATTTTGACAATCATGACAACTTAAGTATTGCATTGCATTGCTGCATTAAAACTGGGTAGTGTATACAATGTTCGAATTCTCTCAAATATTCTCTATATACGTAAGAGAGTTTCAATATTCTATTAAATCATACAAACTTAGGATACTTAATAACATAAGCTATCATGATAAATTGATGACATTTAGAATGATATCTTGATCCAATGATATAACTGCTTCGAGTGCTTCAATTCAAATCTGCAGCTCAAAGTAGCTTTATAGATAGTTTTAGATAAACAGGCTTTTACTTATGCAGATAGGCGATTATTATTAGTATTATTATACTATGGAGCTTGCTGCTTGCTTGTCTAGTGGTTAGTGCACTGAATCAATGGATCCTGAGGTTTTGGGTTCGATTTCCATAAGAGTTGAGTCTTACAGTAGAAATATCAACTCGCTAATTATTTATATATACAAAATAATGAAAAATATAAATTTATTTTCTATTATTCTTAGCTTTTCTTAGCAAATTTTATATGAAAATACGAATCGAAAATGTAGTATATTCGTAGTTCTCTGCTCTAGAATTGTTATGTTCTGTGTTATCTACGTGTCAATATAACATCCTGTTTTCGAATTGACATTGTGATCAATCTTTGAAATATTTCTTTGTTGAAATTTCATTTTGTTAATCATATTTAATATCATCAGTTTATATCATTTTATTTTGATAATGGGTTGAATTGATAAGAAATTCAGTGATATTGAATTTCTTTTGCTGCATTTTAATTATTATAACACTTTAAGCATTAAGGAAGACAAATGATTTAGAAAACAAATGTTACAAAATATTTAGTGTCTCTTCATTAATGTAGATTTAGGAGTACTATTTCATTTAATAATTTAAATGGAGTTAGGGTTATTATTATGCAAAAAACATTTTAATGCTATAAACAAACATAATGTCGTGCTTGTGTTTATAAGAATATAATTGAATATTTACTAGCTTCATTGACTAGGATTTGCTGCATTGATATCTAGCATTTACTAAGCAATGTACTGTCACTAAACCAATTTATTTCTTTATTGTACAGTCACTAAAACTACTAAATAGAGTACAATAGTGTACTTGAATATACCAGCATTCGTTTTATTATGGTATTTAGTATTTATAATAGAATTTTTCTAATTTGTTATAAATTTTCTACGGAGTTATGGATTCAGGTTGTGTTAGGTTTTTGTTGGTTGGTTTAGTGGCATCGAATATTGTATTATCAGCGAATTATATTTCTGTAACTGCATTCAGAGCTTAGGGATTATGTTGTCAGTCATTGCTTGTATATACACACGTATACATGTGTGTAAACGTTCTAGGACGTTTCGTCAACGGACTGTTCGTCAAAAACTATTGTTATAACGGATGATTCTTATAACCCTTAACCATAACCCTAACCCTGGCCTTTATCCTAACTCTAACAATAACCCTACACCTAACCCTTACCCTAAACCTAACGCTAACAATAACCCTAAACCTAACCCTTACCCTAAATCTAACCCTAAGACTAACGAATATCCTTGACGAACAGTCCATTGACGAGTCGTCCTTTGACGAAACGTTCGCGTACCGTGTAAACTTATGTCTATATGTGTATATGCATATGTATATACGTGTATATACATATGTATATATGTGTATATACATATATTCACATATATATGTATATTTGAGAATATATACATGTGAATATATACAAATATGAAGATGAAGTCATATGTATATTGTATGTTAATGAAGTTATTGTAGCATTACTGTGATATACTATTAGAGTATTGTTGTATGCCATATGATTCCTATTATTATTAGTATTATTATTACTATTTCTTTATTAGTTTTCTTTTTTTATTTATTTTACTTTATTTCGTAGTGATGGATAAAATCAGATGGTTAAAGACATAGTCTGAAATGACTAGCCTTAGAGATTATAGTTATTATTATTTTGCCGCTTACTATTGCTATATTGAAATATTTTTGATAGTCATGTGCATGAGAATTTCTTACGGGATTAAATTTATTATTTTAATACTATATACATTAATTGAAAATTTGTCACAATTTTTAAGGTTTTGATAAATGCTAAAAGTTTATACTGTATTATACATTATACTGTATAAATGAAATTTTTGAAGGCAACTTTAAAATATTGTAATTTTTCAGTTTGATACATGTTACCCAGGTGTTTCGTTCAATATAGCATGCGCTGTCTGTGTAATTAATTCTGATGTTATGTACAAAGTCGTGTAGATAAGATGCAGTAGTTACTTTAATGACGCAGGCATTTTTTTGTGGCCATTTTGTATTTGATGTTAATCTATTTGCTTATTTAAAATAAATAAAACGAATAAATGTAAATTTTTTAATTTAATAAGTGTAACACATTTTCCGAGTAATGACTACTAAATGAGTAACGTCAAAAAATTTTCATCGTTTATAAAATATATTTTTTGTCTTCAACTTTTGAACCAATTCACATATTTTCATAAAATTTTATCACACTTTGTAAAACATACATGTATACAAGTATGTCATATTACACAGTCAATTCAATCAAGCGGTACAAATGTTATCGAAAAGAAAATAATCGCAAAATAATCATAATCTTTGTATGCGACTATTTTTTGTATATTTCTTTTGGTGATTTAACTGAAATCTTGTCTCACATTAATTAGTATTATCCGAGTTTCTTTATTTTGGTCATCTATTTGATTTGCTCAATTTTGCGCGGTAATAAGTAGTAACACGATGGCTCAGTGGTAGAGAAGCGGCCCGCTAAGCAGTGCGATACGGGTTCAAATCTCTCGGTGTTGGTATGTCAAAATTTTGAAAATCTGCATTTTAAAAATGTTATTTACTTTGCAAAAGAATTAGCATAGTAGATATTGCGTAGTTTTTGGGGAATGATACATTATGAACCTTTTCTTAATAGTTTTTGTATTAAACTAAGAGTTTGAAAGAAGAACTATTATATTTGAAGGAAGGATGCATTTATAAGGAATGAAGCAATTGTTGATAAGCTGCAAACTTTAAGACTTTTAATTTAGTCAGAGTTTTGAAATAAAAATAATTGTGAGATTCCATATCATAATTTTGTATTAGTTATTTTTAGCTCTTACGTAAATTTATTTAATATAGCATTTATATACTAGTGAACTACGATTTCTTTAAAAGATGAACATATAGTGAACTGTATGAATTTAGTGTTGAAAATGGCTTGATTTCTGAGAAGACAGAATTTACAACATCGACATCATGTTGTGTTTGTTTTCCGGTTATTAATAACGATGTTCTTATAATTGAATTATTTTCTGTAACTGAAACATTTCTGCTGCAGCTTATTCTACTATAAAATTGTAATCTCGTATCTTCATTAATCTATATTTTTATTTATCGAATTAACAAATTATTTCATTTACTTTTGCCGAAGATTATTTATACTAACCAATGAGAGAAGAGAGAATATTGATTCTGTTTCTCCGATCAGAGACGAGGTTACATAATGCCCAAAGCCCTTTGATATGAGTCAATGATATTTAAATTTTGTCCAACATTAATATATGAATAATTTCAATTAGTATTGCTACTTGCAGCATCCTTTAACTAAATTCTTCTGCATATTATATACCTGCAACATCATCTGATATATTGTAGACTTTAGATTTTTAAAAAGCTGAATTATATACACGATTTTAAGTCTAAAACTCTAGTCTTACTGCTAGCATAGATTGAAGCTATCATTTTATATAATAATTGAAATAGATACGTTATATATACTATATATATATATATATATATATATCATAGTTTGGACGTGCGTTTATCTATCTGAATATCTGTTTACTGTATGTCTATTCATATGTGTCTCTGTCTGTCTGTGTCTTCTTGTGAAAGCCTTCCTAATATATTGCAAATTTATATGGTGTTATTCTTTATTATTCTTATATACTTACGATAAAATAAATATATTTATATGATTATTGTGTAATATTCTTACAGCATATTGTATTGACCAATTGACATTTAATGGACTGACAATTTGTTTATGCTTATACATATATTATACTTATATTATAATTATTTTTTGGGAATCATAGTTTAGTCTTTCTCTATATGCATGTGCTCCGTCATTCCCAAAGAAATGATTTACTTTGTTAAGTGGTCACTCATCACTTGGTTTTTCTATTCGAACTTGTCAATAAATAGTCTTTATTAATAAAAAAATTACACTAAATAGGCTGATGCGACATTAAGATACAAACAGACTCTATATTTATAGATCTAATTAATCAGTTAGTTTTATGTTAAAGACACAAAAAATTGAATTATTGTGGAGCATTTTCATCTATTTTCTTAATGCTAAAAGGGTGTTCAAAAAAATAGTCAAATTTAGTCAAATTTTAATGAGAATTATATAATTGGTATAATTTTTCTTTATATTTCATATATATTATTATTAACTATTTACTTTTTGTATATTATACTAATGCATATATGCTGTATATTGTGTATATTATAACGATTATTATTAATATTATTTTCTAACCTATCGTAACAATATATCAAAATCTATATATTTTTGTTATATAATTATAAATTTTTATTTTCATTAAAGCAGTAAAAGCGCGAATGGAAAAGAAACTAAAATATAATAAGCAATAAAGATCAAGTATTATGTAGGCCTACAATATTAGTACATAAATAATAAATATAATGGCCTATCATATAACATATCGTTAATAAAAAGCGATATATTATAAACAATTCTATTTTATTAATCATTTAGCATTTAAAGTAATAAGTTTATGTTTTAAGTAAACTAATGTGTACGTAGAATAAGCTTTCATCATGTAGTTCTAATGCGAATACTTTTTTGATTTCACTATACAACTCAATGCGTTTACATTAAGTACATGAAATCTATCGAACAAATACTCTAGTGTATACTACAAGTGTCCTTCATCAATACAAGTGACTAGTGTCTGACTGACATTTTAAACATTAAATTACAAGTAAAGTTGTAAAAAGTGTAATATTTACTGTAATTTTAAAGGTGATTAAATTTTGCAGCATAGCTATGATTGATTGTACTACATAATTATATGACTACAAAATTTAACTCGGGCAATTGACAATAATAATGAAAAAATTGGCTAATGAAAAATGCGATGGTAGCAATATATGTTAAATTATTTAGTAAAATTCTTTAAAAATATTAATTTTAATGATTAATCTTTAAAACAACATGTTGCTAACTAAAATGTAAAGTTCGGTGTGATTCGATTCATTACTTGTCGACATAGTTGCCGTGGCACGCGACACACCTTTACCATCTGTTCCGCCAATTGTCAAATCCACTTGTCAACAATTCTGGTGAGCACTAGCTAGCTGTCTTACCCATGCAACTTTTCACAGCTAAATTGCTGTGGAAATTTTGAGCTCTCAAGTATTCTTTCAGGAGACCAAATAAGTGAATATCAGATGGAAGAGATCAGGGGCTGTACGGGGAGGTAAGATAACACAGTCTATCCTTGCGTGGCAATGTGGCAATTGCAGCAGTACGTGGCAGGCACGTAAGGTGCGTGGACGTGCATTGTCGAGTGCAGATGGATATTCTGCAGGCACGGTTGTTTGCTATGAATTTCTTTAGCAAGTTTCTTGAGTGTTCTAGAAAAATTACATAGCAATGACACTGAAAGTTGCAGTCAGAGCATAGGTGAGATAATGCTCACCATAATTCTTCACAAGTGGATTTGACAACTGGCGAAACAGATGGTAGAAGTGTGTCGCGTTCCACGGCGACTATGTCAAAAAGTACCAAATCAAATGACACTAAACTTTAAATTTTAGTTAGTAAATATTCTTTTAAATACATATAAAATTTGAAGTTTCTAAGACAATTGTTTTTTTCTAACTGAGTAGGTATCAAGACTTTCAGGCCGACACTCGTATTTTTGCTTCTATTACAATCATCAACACGGCAACATATCTTATTTCTTTTTAAATATATAATTTTAGGAGTATACGTAATAATTATTTAGACATTTCATTGTCATGATTTCAAGCTATTTTAAGAGTGTAGAGTTTTTGAGAGTTGAACCCGGAAACTAATGACTGTAAATACGACAGAAAAATAGACTAATAACTATTGAAAGAACTTCTAAAAGGTTGATAACTGCTCAGATATTCACATATTCACGTTATGGTTATTGTTGTACAATCGTCATAAAGAATCAAACTAAACGCTGCATGCAGTAAGTTTGAGATTTGTCAAGCGTAACCCCCTCCCCCCCTACTCCTCCCTTCCGATCGTCCAGGTCTGCAATAATTATTTTTTGCTTTTTATATTAAAAGCATAAGCAGAAGGGAGGAGAGAAATAGGTTTATGTTTACTGCACTGACTGAGTGTTTCGCTTTTTAAGTTTTTTGTGACGAAAAGATAGCAATTTAAGGTATAAGTACTCTTATCTGGGCACAGGATTTACGTGAAGGGTCGGACTAGACACTGGGTCAACAGGGCCGCATCCTATGGGGCGTTGAGCCTCGACTCTAATCGAAGTTTTTATGTCAATCGGGGGCCATTTAAATACACTTTTTATTGAAAATTTGAGTCAATTTATATGAAACTAATGAGTAATGTTTATCCAAAGAGTAAATTGTAAAAATCTATAAACTAAAGAGTAAAGAGTTCATACTTGACTATATGAACTCATAACCTCTTCGAATATATTTACTGGTCTCAAAAATCTTAATCCGATTTCATGTGGTTAATGTAATGTATTAATTCGATTTATTAGCGTTACTATAATATATTATTCGCCTCAATATTATTTTTATTTATTTATTTATTCAAAAATAAAATAAAATCTATAAATAAAAGAGAAATAAATCGTGTAAATAAAGTTTATAAAAAGTGCGCACAATACAGTAGTGTTATCAAAGAAACTAAAGTTTCAATAAACTAGAAGCTGAGCAAAATAGCAATAAATATGAAAATACTTATGACGCAAATTTCATTTCTTGCAATCTGTTTTATAAGACTTTCCTAAATTAAAAGTAATAATGTTTATTTAAATACAGAAAGTTAATAGTTTGAATCATAGTTGTTCCGCACGTTTGTGGCGAAAATAAAGTGCGTTAAAGTGCGCGAACTTTTCGAATATAATAAAGTGCGTTAATAAGTGCGTTAATGATCAATTAAAATAAAGTGCGTTAAAGTGCGTGCACTTTTCATCAGATATACAATGCGTTTCGCGGTACAACTATGCTTTGGATAAGTATTGCAAATAAAAATTTAACTGACAGATGTTACAAATTTAAAAAGTAAATTATTAAAAAGTGTTTTGGAAAAATGTCCAAATTTCTTGCAAACTACTTGCTTATTTATTTGTCAAAATATTTTGATGTAATATGACTCTTAGCAACTCTAATTACAGATAAACCATACCTAGTCTACGTAGGTGTCACGACTATTCTATAAAAGGTTGAAAACTACACAAAAACCTGCAATAAAATTTACACCGCTGGGCTTTTGTTAAAACTGGCCCACTCTCCTACAAAAAGGTTACTGGCCGAACTGCGAAGATTTTAAGTTGCTAAAAAGGTGTCTGGTCTATGAACTAAAATAGTGTATCATAATAAGTGAATCATTTCTAAAATATTCTTATGATATTATGAAATATTTCATATTTTAGCTAAGCAGTTGGATAATTAATTAATTCTAAAGTGAAAACTTAATAGCATTACATTTATTTTGGTAAGTCTTAATTATATAATTGCATTTACATCAGTTTATTCTTTTTGTTTATTTCTTGTATTGTTGAGTCAATACTCAACAATAAAATTGATTTTCATGAATATAACGAAGCATGCAATTTCTACCTATGTAAATTATGTTTAGTTTAAAATTGACTAAGTTGAAAAAATAATACTGACAATATTTTAATCATATTATTAATTAGTTGTAAAACTGCTAATTAAATTGGTAATTAAGTTGTTTTAAGTAAATTATATGTTTGTCTTGCATTTTATTCTGATTTTAGAAAACTTATATTATATTAGCCTATAGTTACAATTAATGTAACTTATATTATTATTATTTGGAAAATATAAATATTTTCTAAGTAATGTTAATAAAATATTAAAAGTAATGTAAAAAATATTTTAATGTTAAAGTTGGGGATTACCGTATTAATACGGTATTATATTAAAAAAATTACTTGGACAAAGCTGCCAAGTTAGGCGTCTTACTAAAGGCTGCAGCAAGTTGACGATATAGTTTTCACTGGAATCGAACCTGGACTTGTCGGTTCAGAGATCGGTGCACTATCACTTGACGGCAACAAGTATATCGAAGTCGACTATCTTACATAAGCTGCAGAATAGCAACATTCATTTTATTTATCGCAAGTAAACTTATATTAATACTGAGTGAATGCTTATCCGTTTTATGATAATAAAAGCGATATATAGAAGTAATAATGTTTATATGCAAATACTGAAAGTTAATAGTTTGAACAATTATATTGCAAAAGAAATCGGTCGACAAAAGTTAAAAGATTCAAAAATTAAAAATGAATAATACTGTTACTACAGATTATCTTATTATTTTGCATGCGAGTTGATCAAAAAATATTTTTCATTTAGTCACCCGTTAAAGTGGCTTTCACAAGACAGTTCTGACATTTCATTTCTCAAGTTTTAAAGTTAACGTTAGGAAAATATGGTCAAGTTTCCGTATATAATTGATTAGGGTCAGGATTATTTAATGAATTAACGATGCATATTTGTTGCATTTATGTATTCGGGGCCAATTCGTCGCGTTATGGTTTTCAGGCCGATTTGTCGTGTTGATGTATTCGAGCCGATTTGTCGTGTTAATGTAAGCCCTATTCGGAGTCGATTTGACCCATAATTTCTCAGTGTTTATATTGATTTCTCCATGTCTGCAATGTACGAATAAAGCATCGACCAAATTTGAAATTTAAAAAAAAACTGCATAAATATTAATTTTAGGCCGATTTTATAAAATGCGTTAATTGTTGTAAGCCCCCAATCCGCGGCGTGATTGTAGAGAAATGGAGTTGTAGGCCTATATTCTTTAATAAAGGTAGATTTTTCATTAATTCCGATTTGTCGTTTTGTTGTAGGCCCTATTCGGGGCCGATTTGTCGTGATTTATATAATTTTGTGATAACTGGGATATACTAACTTTTTAAAATCTAATATTTAATTTCGGCTTATGATATAATGCAATGTATTGACTTTGAATGATCTTTATTTGCAGAAAAGATATTCACAAATAGAAAAAATGAATCATGTCAGGCTAGACTAGATCTCGTCATAATTTGTCATATGAATTTATTATCTAAATCTTATAATCGTGACTTTGACCAATGCGATTTGAAAGTTAACACTGACAGCTTATTTAGGCTATGCAGCTGCTTTTTATAATATTTCAAACATTGTGCAAATTGAAATTTACATTAATACTGTGTATATGATGTATATGTAGGCTTATAGGCCTATGTACGCATTAGGCCTACAATTCGTTTGTAGACCCTATGCCTTCACAATTTAAGCAAAACAATAAAATATAAATAAATATTCAGAAAAAGAACAAAATCTTGCTGAAGCGTGTTGACGAAGCAGTAAATCATCGGACTGGGAACCGACAGGCCCAGGTTCGATTCATGTACACGCTCGATTTACAGCTTTCTGCACCCTTTGATAGGACGATTAAATTGGTAGCTACGTCTGATCTGACACATCGTTCATGTAATAATTAAGACTTACTTTAATCTCTTCGGAAATCCCCCCCCCCCCCTCCCCCCCCCACAGCAGTGTTTATTAAATGTTTATATTATATAGAAGTTGCTGCTACTACTGTCACTATTAATGCCATGCAAATATTCCCAAGACAAAAGGACAGGTATTATCTGCATGGTATGTATCGACCCATAATTTCTCAGTGTTTATATTGATTTCTCCATGTCTGCAATGTACGAATAAAGCATCGACCAAATTTGAAATTTAAAAAAAACTGCATAAATATTAATTTTAGGCCGATTTTATAAAATGCGTTAATTGTTGTAAGCCCCAAGCCGCGGCGTGATTGTAGAGAAATGGAGGCCTATATTCTTTAATAAAGGTAGATTTTTCATGAATTCGTAGTTATTTGATTTTAACTATAATTTGTATACAACATAAAATATTAATTAATTATCACAAATACTGATTACTCAACTAATACTAATTGCGTAATCTTGCATATTATTTATTTTCTTATAGAAATAATATTTGTTAAGCTCATGTTATGTGAATCTAGTTTATTAGGTATCGTATGCACTTTATATAGACTATTAACAAGATTAATTTTGTTTTATTTATTTATTTCATGTTTATTTCTGTCCGTAAGACGAATAAAACTTAAAGGATTTATTTATAATTAAAAATTAAACGCTTCGAGACATCGAATCAATCGATTTCTTGTTCATTTGATTTGAGTAACAAATAATTGTTATTTGCGTGATAAAATGATATTTTTGCATTGAATCTGAAACCTGGCATTTAATGTCGATTAGTAGGCCTATACCAGCCTATATTTGTTAATATATGACCTCTTATAATTGGTGTTTTATTGAAATCATATGTTACAGGCATGAACCTATTTCTATTTTCCAATTTTGTGGTGTGTTTAAGTTGTTTAAGTTGAAAAAGATGAACAAATTTGTACAATTATTACTTGCATAACAATTTATTACTATTTTTAAACTCGCTCTCTGATTATAAGTATTAAAAATTTATTTCTTTAATTGCAGATGCAATTTAACTACTTGAAATTAACTGTGAAAAATACAAGATCTATTGTAGAGATTTGAAATAATTTTTCATATTTCTAAGTTTTCAGTCTTTATATCCAAGATAAATCTCATTGTATACCATGCATTTTATTTATGCTATTTAATTATTTTATACATTTATTGTCAAAATAGTATTAAATTTGCTCAACAAACTATTGAATACAGTCTACAATATAAATATAATAATAGCATATGATATTGCAATTATATCACTTTACTTCCTTACTTACATGAGCAGAAATGATCGTCAAATATTACATGGCTTAAGGCAGAAAAACTTAATGATGATTATATTTATAATATACTGTAAGTATGTAAGTGCTGTAAACACGAAAGGCCCCCATCTGTAAAACTTTCTTAATTTTCTCAGTATTTTAAAGTTCATGCATTTTGAAATAAAAGTCATTTTATCAATTTCATATTAAATCATTTCATCATCAGATATCAATATCAAATATTAAAATATAAAATAATAAATATATCTTAAAAATATCATATTTTTAAATAGAAATCTACGTATCAAATAAACTATATTAAGATCAATATAAATTACATATATTAAAATACCGAATATTAAATATGTATTAACTATGAATATATCTATCATTCTGCAGTGAAAAACATGATAATCACACTTTAAATTGAATTTACTAATAAAATGTTATCAGTCAAAGAACATGACGTGCTACCCCTACCCCTCACCATTTCAATTTTCTGATTACGCCATTTTACGATTATATAGAAGCCTTTAGTTCTGAACACTTTAACGTGGGAATGAATATATATTAACATCTAGAATGCATTGCTTCAACTTATATTCACTCGTGTTGTTAAAATATGATGTTGATGCAACAATTTAAACTTCACATTATTAATAATTTTAATAATTTTCCCGATTCTCAATTACTACCATGCGATTGAGCTTGAACTAGATGATGAACATGAACTTTTTATTATAAACTAGAATCTACTAGATGAATTTATCATTATACTGACTTTGTAAACTCAACAAATCGACCCCGAATATAATACGTCGATAATGTAGCATCATTCTCGAGTTCTCTGGTCGAAATCGTGCAATTTCTAAATACAGCCTAGAAAATGTTTGAAATTTTGAATTACACTGTGAAACAAAAGTGAATGCATAATATCATAATTTTTGTATTTTAATTTGGTTATTTGCATTTTTATTGTTTATTTCACTGGTCTGCAAATTTTAACTTTTCAGTTGTTTTCAATTGAATAGGTGATTCTTATAGATTTTGGGACGCTCATTCAGAATATGTATTTGGTTTTTATACAGCACGTCAGATTTTTAAACAATTTCAGTTTATATAATTCATTTAAATAGCATAGAGCGTAAGCTTGTTCCTAAAATGTTTTCAACAGCAATATAGTTGTAACAAATGTCATATGTGTTTCTCTTGCAAATCACTGGTCACACAATTGTTAGACATTCTTAAAGTGTTGTTTTCATGACTTCCTCTTATGTTCTGCTGCTGGAGCCTTCATGTTTAAGGCGCCAACAGTAGTCAGCCATCATACTTGAGTCACACCGACCTTGGTACCTGCGTTCCATTTCACAAATGTCCTGGTGTAATCTCTCACTCTGCTCCTCACTGCAAGCACTCAAACTTGCAGGAAAGTAGTCTATATGGAAAAGTAAAAAATTAATTTTGATGCCCAGTATGCTTACAATGCACTTACAATGCAGAATGAGTATCATAGCTTCAAATAATTTATTAAACGGGAGTGCTGTAGTCTAATTTTCTAGATTTGTGATTTCCTACAAAGTTTTAAACAACACATTTAAATAGTTCCATGCTGACAGTTCCACATTAGCCACCTTCAATGTGACTAATCCTTCAAAGTTTTTTAATTTGGGGACCAATGAAAATGGCTGCTTTCAACTTTTACGAGAAAAGTTCTATATTCAATCTCGAATTGAAGAGAGTTCAGCTGATTCCATTGGTAGGTCCAAGTCTCTCACAAGGTCATCAAAGGGTCTAGATTCCCTTGTGACATGAGCTGAGATGATGTGCTGTCAGTTGCTTTGTATTCCTCATTTTCATGATCACCGTTTGATGAATCGCTCTCAAATAACAACTCTTCAATTGTAATGGGACAAAACTGCAGTGATGTTAGGTCTCGAGACCAGGTCTCGTCTCGAGACCGCCTCGAGTCCAGTTTTTGAGGCCTCGGTCTTGGTCTCGAGACCAGACATTGAGGTCTCGGTCTTGGTCTCGAAGGGTCAGGTCTTGGTCTTGGTCTCGGTCTCGAAGGGTCAGGTCTCGGTCTTGGTCTTGGTCTCGAACCATCAGGTCTTGGTCTTGGATCTCGGACCATCAGGTCTTGGTCTCGTCTTGATCTTGACAAAAAAGGCCTCGTTAACATCACTGCAAAACTGGAATCAGAATTTCGTTACGATGTGAAACAGGGCACATTGGCTGAAGGCAGATTTTGATAGACAACTTTATGTCTATTTTTATTATTAAAACCATTTACATTTGTTAAACAAAAGTAACAATCTGACACATGATCAGCTTGCTCTCTCCAAATAATTGAAATTTAGAATTTTGTCTTACTCTGTCCTTGATATCACTGCCTCAGATTTTTCACCCAAGGTTTGCAAAACCTTTAGTGAAATCTGGTGCTCAGGACTCATCTTGATCACCAAGCTTGCATCAAAAATAAGCATGATGACACTATTTCACAAAGTTTGTTT
>JAQIXG010001560.1:0-21388 GCA_034700105.1 Oconnorella tubifera
TGAAATAATTTATTAGATAATAAACAAATAAAATGTTTTTTTATTTATCGAACAAATATTATATTTATTATATACTATTTGTTTAATTATATTAAAATATATAAAATAATTAATATATAATTTAATATATAAAATTATATCAAAATAGTATTTATAATTTTACTCTGATATTGTAATTAAACGTGGATTTTTTTATTTAATAAGTTATATCTTTATTTAATGCTAGTTATTATAAATTAATTGATTAAACTGAGTTCTTTTATTAACTAATTTCTGAAATTTCAAGCCTTTAATGCGATTTTGTAACTAAAATATATTATTTGATATTATTTGGTATTAATTTTATTGTTTGAATAAAGAAACAATTGTTGATTAATTAGGAGAAGAAACAGACCGGCATGCAGCCTGGAATTCACAAATAATGAGTCCACAAATCTCAGCCAGGGAACTCCTTGCGGGTACGGAAAGGCATGCGGGTTTGCCGGGTGGCCAATTTATTGAAAGGCATGCGGGTTTCGCCGGAAGCCAGTTCGGCGAACAGCATGCGGGTATGGAAAGGCATGTGGGTTTGCCAGGTGGGCAGTTTGGTGATAGGCATGCAGGTTTGCAGGCGGGCCATCACGACTGGTTTCATTCTTCTGTTGACGCTTCTAGAGCATGCGCTTTTGTTGCTGAATCACCAGGTATCTTCAGTCATTGAAATTAAGTTAAAATGTTCAAAATTAAACGTTAATTGATGAAATAATTTATAGATTAGCTGATCAACAGATTAACTAATCTTGAGAACGTCACATCAGCGCTAATTTGGTGATTTAATGACAGACAGGCAATGAAATAATATTCATCGATCACGATACAGAAATCAATCATGTTATGTAATAATTATGTCATAATGTTATGTAATAAACAGCTAATACTATTATGTAATAATTACATAATAATGAACTAATAATTTTATGTAATGACAAAGTTATAATGTTGTGTTGTTAATCGAAGTATAAAATTGACTGCCGGTCATTGAATAGCCGTTATAGTGCTGATGTGACGTTGAACATCAGTACAAATATATATAAATCACATTTAATTAAATCACGTGCCTTAGACTGTAGTGATAATATGATAATTAAGTAATTATGAAATAAAAATAAAATCTAATAATTATGTTATGAAACGCTAGTATGATAATGTTATGATGTAATATAATATATTAATTATGTAATGTAGGCCCTAATGATAGTATGAAAATTATGTAACACGTAATATTTTATTTTTTTAGATGGGGGTAATATTACAACAGATGGTTACCTTATCAGCTGAATATAAAAATTTGAAATTTGTCACTTTTCAAACTTTATCTTTATTTCTCATCATTATATTATCATCTTTAATATTATATTCATGATGATTTTTACGATGATGATGTGATGATATTAATAACGATGATGATTACAAAGATGATGATAATGTTGATGAACGTTATCACTTGTATTTGATATGATGATAATGATGATAATAATGATGATGATCATAATGATAATATATGATGATGATGACTATATTTGGTTAAATACTAATCTATATACTAACACTTAAATTATAATTTTTCGTAATTTTTTATTTGTGTCAAATGTGTTCATTATTGTGTGTTTTTCTTTGATGCACCGGTGCAAAATGATTTTGTGCAAAAGTTAAAAGTCAAAAGTTACTCTTAACGTCTAGATTACTCTTCATTTTTACTAAAGAGTGCAACAAGTTAAATTAAGCTTATTAATTAAGCCTACCGTTTATGAATAACATATAAAAAATAGCTATTGAATTAAAGGCTGCAGCGGGTTAAGTTATTTATAACATTGAAGAGATATTGCTAATGAATAAGTGTCTCGCCAAAGGGTGCAGAATGTCAATAAAATATTATTAACCGCACGAAACTCGAATCCGGAACCTTTTATTTGAAGTCAAACTTTTGCACAAATTCACCTCGAGCTGATTTTATGTCAATACTAGTTTTCGTAAAATTATTTGTTCAATAAAAACTTAACCTACCGTGTTATTTAATTTCATTACTTTTTAAACAGCATAAACCGTAAAACATTTCAAACAATTTAACCAAATTTAAGAGGTTGAATTTGCAGAGTTATATTGTATGAAAACATTAAACGCTTTCAACTTGAAATAATTTTAAATAATTGTAAAGAATTAAATTTAAATCAGGGCAGATAAAGTTTTCCTTTTTAAAATAAAGAGGGAGGGGGTTAATTTGTCTCAAATAAATATTTGTTCTACCTAAAAAAATTGACAACCTTTTTAAAAGTTATTTATATATGTATGCTGCTAGCTTCAAATATATAAGCCTATCCATATCCTATATCAGTGCTATTCAATTAGCGGCCCGCGGGCCACACGTGGCCCGCGAAGGCCTAGCAAGTGGCCCGCGGATCAGTGCCAAAATGTTGAAAAAAATCTATTTGTTTGTATTTTTAAATTGATATTTTTAATATTTCAAAAGTGGGTTGTTGTTGTTGTTTAAATACAAACTTTAGAGCATTTTCAATTTGTATTAATTATCAACCAACGTTTTATTTTAGTGTTGATAATCACAGCCAGAAATATCATGCACAGGCCTAATAATATTTAATAATAAATAATTTTTGAAAGAAATTCATTTTCAACTGCTTGTATAGTAAGAGAGAAATTAAAACATATATAGCTTACTAGTTGTTTAGTTTTAGTCATTGTTTATTGTTTAGTTTTATGTACACTCGCCGTATTAATAGCGCCATTATGACGTAATGATTAGATGGTTAATTAATTTATTGCTTAGTTCTATTTTTAGCTGTATTATTAGCGCCATTATGACGTAACGATTAGTGACCTTGTCAACCAAAAATATCATAATATTGCATTCATGAATAATGCAGGTAAAATTTTATTATTTGCTTTTAGATTTTTAGCAAAAAATCGAAAATGATTGTGATCGTTTATTCACTGCGAATGCATACGACAGATAAAGTCTACTAAAAACCGATTGTTCTTCTTAATAACTGACTATCATTATAATTCAATCTTTTCTTATTTCCTGATGTATCACTTATCCACTTGATCTAAATTCTATAGAAAGAAAGTTTCAGAAATTGTAATCTTCAAAAGTTTAATATTTGAGAAACTGAAAAAGGGTCCAAATTTTTGTTGGCACAGGGCCCCAGAAATGTTTAATCCGGCCCTGGGCTTACCCACACTTTGACTGAGCACTATGTCTCTCAAAAATGAAGATGGCCCGCGGCCATCTGCATTTTCTCAAGATTGGTCTCTTGCTAAATCTAATTGAACAGCCCTGTCCTATATTGTGCGCAGTTTTTATATTTATCGCATAAGCTACTTTTCGCTTTCCTTTCAAATATATGTGTTCGGATCCCATAGATCAAATAGATGTATTCGGAGACCAAATACATGTATTCGGAGACCAAATACATGTATTCGGAGACCAAATACAGAGCCTAAAAAGGTGATAACTGAATTATTTTAAGGAAACCCCCCTTTAGTGAAATGCTTTCTACGCCATTGCTTCTAAATGATAGGCCCACTTTTGTGTATCAATATTTCATTCTCAGAAAGAGGGGGATATCCATTTTCATCCTCCCTCGAGTCCCAACTCAAGAGAAAAGAAATTATCTTTTCTTTTGAGTAAAATAACTCTTCTATTTTAATAAAAAAATCTGTTTCAAATCTCTTGAATCTTGATACATTTTTATATACAAATGAATAAAAACTGAGAAAGAAATTATAAAAGTTATAACTTATATAAAATGTTATATTAACTTAAAGTCAATCTCAATTCTTTGGAATGACGTTATAAGCAAGTAGGCTTATGTTCAATGCCGATTTATGAACGTTTTAAATGTATGGTTTATTTATATAAAATGCGCATTTGATGCGTCATTAATAATTAAAAATAAATTTAAAATACTATAATTGGAATAGAACAGAATTTTAATAAACTTTTATTTAAATAAAAATTGTTTATTTCAACTTAATTAAAATTTATAGAATTATTTTTATTTTTTTAAAGTGATTCATAACCTAAAAGAGACCTCATCCTAAATATTTATATTGTCACCCCCCACCCCTTCTTAAAAAATGACATACCTAGCTTTACACGCTTGTAATATAGGCCTACCCTGAAATTAACCAAACTTATTAAATTACTTAGTTTGAAAGAAAATTTCATTATGAACACTTATATCTGAGTTTGATCTACTAAATAAACTTATAATAATTTTGAAATGGAGCCCGATGCCCATGATGAATCTCACTCGCATCCTGACCACTCAGTCGATAATTCCAATGAGCCAATCGATCCAAATTCTGGAGAGCATGATCCGTCTGGATCGCATCGGGAATCAGCGGTACCCCATCCCAGAAGATTATCCACATCACAAGATGATGGTCATCCAAGGACAGAGGATCATCATTCAACATCAGAAGTTCATGGAGTCCATGGAACTTCAGAACATCCAGAATCCAATGAAACCGATCGATCTTCGACATCTGAACAGACAAATGATGCCAGGGGCTCCACAAGAGTTTCTGGGATACGTCAGTCAGGTATGATGTCATTTTCACACATTGGCGAACTGGGAGAAGGTCAGAGAAGTTCCCAAAGAACTTCCGGTATTATAGAAGCTGGAAGGTCTTCACATTTTGACGACGAAGAAGAAGAAGAGAATGGATCTGTGAAGATTCATGAGGAAATAGAGGAATTTGAAGAGAACGAAGAGGAAATATCAGATAAAATAAAGAGGATATCCTCTGCAGAGAGTGTCTCCACTGCTGCCAGTGATGAAGGTAGTTTTATGGGAATGATGAAAACTGGTAGTGTGTTGACAAGTCTCGGATCGGGAGCTTCTGGGAAGGATTCAAAGAGGAAGGGATCAGACGAGGGTACTCTTAGGGGGATTGGGTCGGTTTCCTCCCTGCATGAAGTCGGCTCAAAATTTGGTAAATATAAAAATTCATTCCTACATATGCTTTTTGGTTAATTATTAATTAACCGATTTTTCATTTAAAGTATATTTCTAATAAAAATCGAAAGTAGTGAGACTGAGCCTATTCTTATAGATGTATAACAGAAGTTAAATGTATAGACTTTGAATTTTAACAATTCTAAGTTTACTTGCTGTTGGTTCTTGTACAGGATTTGAGAGACGAATATATTACGAAACGGTTGAACAGAGGACCAACTTGGAAGTGTTGAGACATCTGGAGAAGCATTTCAATTCAGTGAAGAGTGAGATGGATCTACTGAGCGGAAAACAAGGAAGTCTGACTATGGAAGAGTTCAGAGAAGTAATCAAGCAAGTCCTTGATGATGTCGACCAACCAGAAGTCGATAAACTCTTTACCAAGGTGGGTTTTATCCGTTGTTTTTGCCTAATTTAATGAATTTAAAAAAAAATCTTTGGTGCCTATGGTGGGATAATGAGGGCTAAATGTCACCCCATAGAATTTTTTTAAATATATTTTTTTAAATATGAATTATTGTCTTGACCAGGCTTCCTCCCCTTAAATGAAAATATTCACCACCCCCCCCTTCCCCCTTTCCCTGATATATAGATAAAATATAAGTCTATTATCATCATTGTATTTTAAAAATATCATTGAAAATACATCAATATATAATAATGAAGTAAATAATTATCTTTTAATCAATAGAATTATACAATACAATGCCTATAGCTCAGCATTATATAATCTAAATAATTCTAAATATATAAATTATGAATAATAAATAAGTGAATAAATATATAAATTATGAATAATAAATCAGTAAATATATTTACAGATGGACAGTGACAGCGTGGGGAGCCTGAATTGGGAGCGATATGTAAACTATCTTCTCCCAGAATTCCGCAATAGAAAACAAATGAAATTGGACTCTAAGAAATTATTTAACGAAAGGGCCCGTTTCGCCCGGACCCCCTCGACCCAGGACATCGTGTCCGTGGTCTTTGCCCCCTTTAAGGTCCCCCAGAGATTCAAGAGGTCGGAGCCGGAGGATAAGAGGGCGAGGGGAGGTATGGCCGAGTATCTGGATGGTAGGAAATTAAATTTTTGTGTTAAATTTTAAAAACTTTAGGTTAAGTATGTTTAGAATATACAATTTTAGGGGAGAGGGGAAATGGGGGGGGGAGGGGTTGGGGCTAAAAATACATTTGAAAACTAGTATTTTAAGAGTTTATGATTATGTTCTTTCATGATAGGTTGAAATTTTGAGTTGACTCACAAAAAGATTATATTTTGAAAACGATCAAAAACTGTGAATAATATCAGTTTTTTAGACCTACGATATTTGTAATGAAATTTATTCTAAGGATTAAAAAGGTTGTCAGAGATTTTGTAAAGGAGTTTGACCACACGCCACCCCCTCCCATATTTGTGAATATTTATCACTTTATTTATGTAACTAGGTCATACTTGTTATGCATTTAGGTCAGTATATAACAATTAATAAAATGGGTCTGGTTAATGTTTGGGATAGAAACTTCAAAATACCGACTGTGTATAAGATTACCATTGCTAATTCTGTATCAGCTACCTTGTGTGTAGGTGCGTACTTTCTACTTTTATCCCAAGCCTACAGTTTTGTTGTACCGTTCACCAAAGCCAGTAATATTGCATCATTCTTTAATTGTCTCTCAAGATGTACCCTTCTACCAAGCCTTTTACTTTGTCATTGTCTAGTCCTTCTTCTTGATGTACCCTTCTCCTGATCATATTGTTTTAATCTCTGACATCTTGTCTTTCAATTTCTTTTCTGTTGTGGTCTATTATGTACCCTTCTCCCTAGCCCATTTATTTGATATCTCTCTCCCCTGATGTACCCTTCTCCCGAGCTTATATGTTTGATCTCTTTTTTCTTGATGTACCCTTTTTTCAGGCCTATAACATTTTATTTCTCCTCTTGATGTATCCTTCTTCCAAGCCTGCATTATTTATCTCTCTCTCTTCCTGATATACCCTTCTCCCAAGCTTATATATTTGATCTGTTTCTCCTTATGTACCCTTCTCCCAAGCCTATTTCTGTTCGTTACAGTCTGTTCCTGCATTATAGCAGAGGCTCGTGTGATTGTAGTCAGCACAACAGACAGTGAAATGCTCTGGTTTTATTATGGTGACCGCAAGTTTGAAAGGGTTAGTTTTGAAATTTTACCCTTTTTGAAATAAATTTACTCTAACGCTATGTATTACAATATTATTATTTACAATATTAGTTATAAATATTATTATTTATAATAGAATTTATAAACATTTTTATTTGTAACTAATACAGTATATAATATATATATATAACATTTAAAATTAATAGTGTATGCATTTTGTTACGTGACCCATCAAAACGGCCCCGACAAATCGGTTCCGACTATTAATTCTTAGTGTTTAGGTTGGGATTTGGGTTAGTTGTAAAGTTAAGTTTACAATTTGTATGGGTTAAGGTTATTAAATAGATTAACGTGGTCGTTTTATCAGGTTATAATGTATTCGGGGCCGTTTTGTCAGTGTACTCTTATTTTAACTGAAATTTTTAACCTATTTGCTAAACAAAAGGTTTGCAGACTAGGCCAGCTTCCAGCCTACGTCACGTGCCTGTCATTCTACCGCGATAAGTTCGCCCCCCCTGAAGAAAAACCCGCCTACTTGTCTTGGGGGGACTACGAGGGGGGCTGTGGGGTCCTTGCTTTCTCCCTCAACCCCTCAAAAACTGAATTAGCCAAATATGTGATCGATATAACGAAGAGAAGGGTGCCTGGGGTAGCGGACAGGGAGTATTTTTATGAGGAAGTTAACGCTGGGGCTCTGACGGGGGTGCATTCTGTGTGAGGGGTCATTTTTACTTGTTTTTTAATTTATTTTAGTTTAGTTTTAAAATTGCATTTGAATTTGAATTTAAATTAATTGTCTGAATTATCAGGAGAGTAATTTTAAGAGTCTAGCTGAAGGGTGCAGCAAGTTTACTATTTTTGTAATTTAAATGTCTTACTAAAGGGTGCAGAAGTAAGCATGTGATGTGCAGATATAAGCTATGACAATTGAACCTGTCGCTTTCTAGTGTGCTGCTCTACGGCTTCGCCAACAAGCTTGTAAAATAAACTTCTATAAATAAGTATTAATAACCCCCTCTCTTTAGATTCATAATAGCTATTCCTAACCCTAATTTCAATTTTTAACCTTATATCTAGACCTAATCCTAATTCTACTAGTCAGATATCTGTTAAAGCGTCTAAATATCTAAATAACATTGATAGCTAATGGGCTAAAGGGGCGGGGTTTGTTAGTAACCAGGCCTGTTTATATTCTTGTAGATATGTATCAGGCGTTCATTGTAATGTGGTGAGATCCATCACTTATAACAGATCACTCAAGAGTTGGATCACTTGCTCCAATGATACCAACACTGCACTCTATATAGGTGATCTCATACGTCATGAATCAGCTAAACTAAGGTCAGAGGTCACTTTAGTATGGTCAAGGTGATATTAATAAGTTTGTAGGTTGCTTTACTAAGGTTAGAGGTCACTTTAATGAGGCTAGAGGTCACTTTAGCAAAGTTAGAGGTCACTTTAATGAGGTTAGAGGTCACTTTAGTAAGGTTAGAGGTCACTTTAATAAGGTTATAGAGGTCACTTTAATGAGGTTAGAGGTCACTTCAGTAAGGTTAGAGGTCACTTTAATAAGGTCACTATAATAAGGTTAGAGATCACTGTAATGATGCTAGAGGTCACATTAATAAGTTTGGAGGTCACTTTAAAAAGGTCACAGGCCAAACTTATATAAATATTATTTTTTTTATAAAATTGATTATTTAAAAAAGAACTTTTGTTGAATTTATTTTAACTTTCAGAAAGAATTTTTATACCATTCCGAGGGGGGTGCTAACTTTTACGTACGTGGAGAGGACCAGTGTGGTCGCCACAGGGGGCCTCGACGCGATCATTAGACTGTGGAACCCCCTAGCCACGGGGCGCAAATTAGTAGGGGTGCTACAGGGCCACACCTGCCCGGTACTCTATCTGCTTGTACACGATGAAGAGGAACAGCTGATTAGGTAAGTGCGCTAGGGTTAGGGTTACGGTACCCCTAGTCCTAACCCTAGCCCTAGCCTTAGCCCTAACCTTAGCCTTAGCTCTAGCCCTAGCAATAACCCTAGCCGGAGCCCTAGTGGCTCGATTAGCCTCGACAAATCGGCTCCGTCAAATTCACCTTCATTTAAATTCTTAGGGTTTTGGTTGGGATTCGGGTTAATTGCTTAATTTACGATTACTTGGTTAATGAATGTTCTAGTACAGCGTTAGCAACTTTAGTTATGGTTTATCATGAATTATATTATTGAATTTAGAATCATAAAAGTTGGCCCTGAAACGGAGGGCATGGGGGGGGAGGGCATAGCCTCCTGAATGAATTTTTTTGCCAAATTTGTATAAAGTTATAAAAAATGAAGCAATCATTATAACTTAGTAATGAAAATCAGATGAAAATCGTATTAAAAAACGACTAATAAGCTTTAAAAAGAAAATGAAATTTTTGGTTCCCCCACCCACAGCACTTAAATGTTTTTTAGTTTCTACCGCCCCCCCCCGGCCCCACAGCAAAAACCTAAAAAAACGGTAAACAAAAACAAACAAAAGTTTGTTTTTTATTTGTCAAAGCCCTTACATCAAAGAAAATCATTTGGGGTCAATTTGCTGGGGCTGTTTTATCGGGAACGTTTTGTCGGGGCCATTTTGTCGGTGCCGTTTCATTGAGATCGTTTTGACAGGCCGTTATGTTGGGGGCCGATTTGTCGGGGGCCGATTTGTTGGGGACCTATTTGCCAGGTGCACTTCTGTCGGGGGCCGTTTTGTCAGGGGGGCGTTTTGTCTGGGTAATTTTGTCAGGGCCGTTTTATCGGTGCCTTTTTGTTGCGGCCGTTTTGCCGGGCCGTTTTCTCCTGCCGTTTTGACGTGCCACCCCTTAACAATAATACTTGCCCTAAAAATAGCCCTACCCCTAACCGTAACCGTAACCTTAACTAAAACCGTAACCCTAGCCCTAACCGTAACCATAATCGTAACCCTAGCCCTAACCGTAGCCCTAATCCTAGCCCTAACCCTAACCCTAGCCCTAACCCTAGCCTTAACCCTAACACTAACCCTAACCCTAGATATAGCCCTAGCCCAAACCCTAGTCCTAGCCCTAACATTAACCCTAACCCTAACCCTAGCCCTAGCCCTAAGCCTAACCCTAACGCTAGCCCTAGCCCGAACCCTAGCCCTAGCGCTAACCCTAGCCTTATCACAGTACCCCTTCAAAATGACCCCGGACAAACGACCTCCAACAAAAGGGACTCCAACAAAGCCCCGTCTAGAGGGCCCCCGTCAAGAGGCCCCCGTCAAAACAGCCCAGACAATATGGCCCCGACAAATCGGCCTCGACAAATTCACCTTCATTAAAACTTCTTGCGGTTTTGGTTGAGATTCGGGTTAATTGCTTCATTAACGATTATTTAGTTATTGAATGTTTTAGTACATCGTTAGTAACTTTATATATGGTTAATTATGTAATATTATTGAATCTAGTACTATGGAAATTGGCGCCGAAACCCGGGGCAGGGGGGGCATAAAAGAAAATTTGGGTCGGACAAAATTTTGGGGGAATAAATTTTTCTAAAGTTATAAAAAATGAAGCAATCATTATAATTTAGTTCTGAAAACCAGATGAAAATCATTTTCAAAAACTTAAATAAGCTTTAAAAAGAACATAAATTTTAAATTTTTGCTGCCCCCATCCATAACACTTAAATGATTTTTTGTTTCTATTCCCCCCCCCACCCCGCAACAAAGAAAAGAAAAAAGGTTATGATGTTAAAAAAATGAATTCGGGGCAAATTGGTAGGGCCGTATTGTCGGGGCCGTGTTATCGGGGTCGTATTTTCGGGACAGTTTTGTCAGGGACCGTTTTGACGATTTGACGTGCCAACCCCTATCCCTAACCTTATCCCTAACCCTAGCTTAACCCTAACCTTAGCCCTAACCTTACCCCTAACCCTAACCCTGGATCTAACCCTAAACCATAATCCTAGTCCTAATCCTAATTCTTTTCTCCACTGTTTAGTATCGGTGAAGACAAAGATGTAAGAATATTTGATTTATTGACTTGTACACTGATACAAGTTATATCTCGCAAGTGGGTTAGAGGGTTAGGGTCGAGGTTAATATCAGCAGTTTATCTGAATGAAGGACTCAAAAGACTTGTACTAGCGACAAATGTAACTACAACTTTTTAATCATTTCTAGTTTAGAACATTTTAGTCTATCTTCATTTTATTTCAATTCTTTAGTAGTTATTATCAATTTATTGTTTGTTAACTAATTAATAAACTAACTAACGCTAACCCTAATTCTAACCCTAGCCCTAACCCTAACAGTAATCCTAACCCTAGCCCTAATCATAGCCCTAACCCTAGCCCTAATTCTAACTGTAACCATAACCCTAACTCTTACTCTTACCCTAACTTTAACCGTAGCCCTAACCTTAGCCTTAACCCTAACCCTAGCACTAAACCTAAGCCTAACCCTAAGCCTAGCCTTAACCCTAACCATAACCCTAGCATGAACCCTAACCCTAAGCCTAGCCTTAACCTTAACCCTAACCTTTCTCTCTTTCACAGGTAATTGCTATAGTAGAGAGAAGAAGCTATGGTCTATCATCACTCGCTTCTCATGTACATAACATCTCTTGCATACTCTTCAGTCCTCTCTTTAAACAAGTCAGTACTCCTCTTAGTACTCTTTTTAAACAAGTCAGTACTCTTAAACTTCTGAGATATCATTCATATAATAGTAAAGTTTTAATGAATTATCCAGACGTTAAACTTAACTTGCTGCACCATTTTGTAAGAGGCTAAAATTAACAGCTAGATCCGAGACATCATTCATATGATACATTAATTCAGACATTAAATTTATCTTGCTGCACCCTTTAGTAAAACACTTAAATTAACAGCTACTTCTGAGATATTGTTTATAAAATACTGGTAATCCAGACTATAAACTTAACTTCATTTTATATATTATATTTGTTTTTCTTCAAAATGAACTCAATTATTCTTTCTTTTATTTTCATATCTTTCTTCCCCCCCCATAGGTAGTAAGTGCTGACGAAGCCTCCCTCGTCTGTGTCTGGAATTCCCTGACCGGAGAAAAAACCATTGAATTTTTCGCCAGCCCTGGGTCACGTGACCAAACCGACCAATCAAAATTGTTCCATACCGGAGTGACTGCTATGACCTTTGACTCGACATTCAGGAGACTGTGTACCGCCACTGGGGATGGGAGGGTTAGGATCTGGAATTACCAAAGCGGGGGGGTCTTGTGGGAGCTGGCTAATGTGGGAGACGTGGAGGTGACGTGCTTGGCTTGGCCCTCCAGTTGGCTTTACACGGGGGGGTGGATGGGGAGCGTGGTGCTGGTGAGATACCTCTTATTTTTACTCGGTTTTTTACTGGTTATAAATTTTAAATTCAATTTACAGCTGGAAAGATTATTTTTAATTATTTCTTGTTTTTTCGAAAGTAGTTAAGTAGGACGCAGAATTATTTGAATGAGACACCCGGCTTAGTAGAATTTATATCGTATATTACTATTATTATATTGTCACCAGTACGAAGACGATCGTAAGAACTATGGCTACCGTGTCCTAAGTCCCGCCCATCGTCGTGACATCACAAGCCTTGCCGTTCTGGCCCCCCTCTACGCTGCATCAGCCACTGATGATGGGGAGATCCTCATTTGGTCCATCCCAACAAAAAACAGACTCTTCCAATTCGACACACAGCACCCTTTTAGACTTTGGGGGAGGGGGGAGGAGGAATGGGGGAAGGAAATGGAGGGGGTGAAGGGGGATAGCGATTGGGACGAGAGGGAGGAAGAGATGAGAGAGAGCGGGTGGTCAGAAGGGGGGTCAGGTGGACTGACAGTAAGTATTCAGACAAAACCCCCTCTAATTTATTAATTCTATTTTATTACCACAGACAAAACGGCCTACAATAAATTAATTCTGCATATATAATAAATTTACTCTATATTTACTCTGTACATTTTTTTTAACAACCTTAAGTAACCCGAAACTTAACCTTAACCCTAATTCTAATTATATAAATTCAGATTATCATCATACTATATTTTTATTTTATTATTAATTTAGAAAACTCAATCTAGCGATCACGCTAAGTCTTCTCATCACAAACTGGGGAGCCCTAATGGACCCCACAACGGGGCCCATCATAAAAATAACCACCCCTCCTCCCACTCCCCCTCTAACGTCCAACATAAGGGCAGCATCTCTCACCGGGGGTCCAGAAGTTTTGACAACCAATTAAATTTGATTTCTAATTCTGGGGGTGCCACTCACCCTGCGTCTACGGTTTCCCAGGCCCCCCGGGCCCCACAGGGTAAAGCTGTGAGGGAGTCAGAAGCGGGGAGGTTCAATCGCCGACAATCCAGGGGGTCGCAGGTTCCCCCTAGGAGTTCCGCGAATTCTGGATTAAATGCAGGGGGGTCGCAAAAAAATGTTGGTTCTTTTATTAAAAGACAAAGTTTGAGTCTTAAAAGGGAGTCCACGACATCTCAGGGGTTTAAAAATGGGGCTCAAAAGGGCCCAGCTGCCCCCACAATTAGAGAATCAATGACGTCACAAAAGGGAGCTCCCCCCTCTCGAGAAAGATTAATTTCTGGGAGGATCGGGGGTTCCACCCTGGGGCGGGAGAGTTTTTTAAAGGGTTCCAAGGGGTCCGGGCCCCCACCGAATAGTTTTTCTGAAAAAGATATATTGGGCGCGAGGGGGGGTAGCAGTAAACGTTTGACGGGGTCACTTAGGGCATCGTTTGGCCCCTCAGGGTCAGGGGTTTTGTCCGGGGAAGAAGGAAAGGGTGGGCAAAAGTTGGAGAGGCTGAATGATATTCTTGCAAAAGGTACGGGGTTAATTTAGAGGGTCTATTGTTATATGTTTGTTTATTATTTATTTTTATGCATCCTGTATAATGATAGAGAAATTTAACAATAATTCTAACCCTATTAAGATTAATAATTGTTATAGTCCAACCCTAATTTAAAGCTCTTAGGGTTAGATATTAGGTTAGTCTAACCCTAATTATGGGCAGACAAAGTTGCCTTGTGTCTACGACAGTAAATTTAAGATTTGTTTAAACTTTCATTTGGTTTAGTACCCCCCTGTCAAAGACTTAGAGAGTAAAAATTAGATCTCAACTCATCAAAGCCTATGTCTACAATAGACGAAACATTCAGTTACTTTTATTCAGTTTCTTTATATTAACAATCTGTCAATTATTTTATTATTTATTTATGTTAATTTATATTATTGTTTATAATTTATGTTAATTTATATTAATTTATGCTAATTTATGTTAATTTATCCTTATTTATGTTAATTACCCAGCCTCCACCCCATCTCTGGGCGTCGAGCGCTTGCTCTACCTGCCCTGCAGAGTCCCCCAGGACCGCACGGCTGTGCTGCTGAGCTGCCTAGCGGGGGGCGTGATCATGGGCTGGCCTATGACTAGGCTGGGCTGCTGCCTGGGGCAGTTTAATACAGTGAGCGAGGGAGAGACGTTAAACTCTGCTGATGTGACGGCAAATAATGAGTTTATAGTAACAGGGGACTCTCTTGGGTACATCAGGGTGAGATGGATTTTATTCTGGGGAGTGGGGGGGGTTCACTCATCACTTGGTTATGACAAATTCAGTTTAGTATGAGACATTATATAGAGTTTTTGTGCTGATGTGACATTAAGAGATGAACAATATCATTCTTACAACGTAGCTTTGATTGTATTTGTTTGTTGCAAATGAAGAGGTGTTTTGTCAAGTGAATGTACTTGGAGCCGTTTTGTCGGGTTAAAGTGTTCGGGGTCTTTCTGTTAGGTTAATATATTTGGGGCCACTTTGTTGGGTTAATGTATTCAGGGCCATTTTGTTGGGGTAATGTATTTGAGGCCATTTTGTCGGTGTATCATATTCATTGATTATATAAATTTAACACTAAAAAACCAAAATCTATTTTAGAATAAGTTATAAATTATGAAATATTTCAACTTTGTATCTTCTTATCTAGATAATTATGATAATAATTTCAATTTATCTTCTTAATTAAAGATAAAAATATTTGTCTAATGCTAGGTTTGGGATATTAGTCATTATCTACTAGAGGGGGTGGAGTGTAATTCTATGATTGACGCGGGTAGGCGTGGCTTATGGGAACAGTTTCCCTTTGTACGCATGAGACACTACACTGATGGGCTAAGTAGGCGTGTCTTTACACGTCTGCCTAGTCACATGACTATCAAAGTATGTCTGTACCTATGTGTATCTGTCTCAGACACAAACATGTTTGTTTGTGTCTGTTGTCTGTTTGTGTGTCTGTTTGTCTGTCTGTCTATGTGTCTGTATGTCTGTATGTCTGTCTGTTTGTCTGTATACTTGTTTATCTGCTTGCTTTTTGTTTGTTTTCCTATTAATTAATTACTTTGTAAGTTTCTCCCACTCTCTCTCTCTCTCTCTCTCTCTCTCTCTCTCTGTATGCCTGTTTGTCAATTTATCATCATCACAACTCTTGTTAAATTAAATATAATTGTTTATAGTATAAATTATAAATCTTGAAAAAATTAATAAAAAATAAAAATCTCTCATTACAGTGTGACCGTTCACAACGCAAAGGAGAAACCCAACATCTCCCCCACCTTATAAACTCATTCCGCGCCCACACCGCCCCCTTAATATCCCTCTCCCTGGCCTCCCACCTCTCCCCCAACTTAACTGTCATCGTCACCGCAGCAGTTGATCATTCCATCCGCCTGTGGACCCTCCACGGCCAGTTTTTAGGCATCCTGGGGCAGCCCACCTTATGGACAAATTTGGAATCTGTTAAATATCGCACGGCAAAAAAATCCACCCCTTCCCGTCTTCTGATTAATCAGTCACCGAGAAATGTGACCCCCAGTGAGGGAGCACCCACCCGTGCCAGGGTTTCCTCTATCGCGGCGCAGGCCATTCTAGCGGGAAAGCCATTGGGTTTTTCTGATGGGGAAAAACCAGCAGGGAATTTTGATATGGTTTTACCAGTTGGGGAGGATGGGAGAGGGGAGGGGGTACACGAGGGGGAGGGATTGGCAGAGGGGGCGAGAGTGGGGGGAGGTCATTTAACTGGGGATCATCATTTGGGGAACGAACACACGGTAAAGTCACATCAGGAAGAGGAAATGGGATGTGGGGATATTTCAGAGGAGTCGGGGGTTCAAGGAGGGGGAAGGGGGGATAGAGAAGCCCCTGAAGAGATGATTATAAATCCAGCGTTGGCCGGACTACTGGCCCTGGCAGCTGAGGGAGATCAAGAAGCAGCCCTCGAGGCAGCCGGCTTGCTTAAAGATCCACTGGCTAGGGAGAGGGTTCTTGAATTAGCAGCTAATGTGGCAATGGCTAAGCAGCAGGAGAAGTTGCAGGAAGTTTTGTCTAGGATTAAAGCTAGGGTTGACTCTGATCCGCATTTTGCTAATAGGCCGCAGCCGGCTCCTTTCTGTAGGCCTGAAGAGTGCACTGAGCAGAGCGCTACACCTGGGGGCGGGGCTTCGACTGTCAAGTGAGCGATTTGATTGGTTGATTTTTATATAAGAAAAATGAATGTAAACAATATGTCTACAATTTATATTACAATAAGAATAAATGAATGTAAGCAACACATGTACTGTATATAACTATCACAGTGCAGTATAGGTTTGCTATGTACATTGAATATTTAATTATCATATGTTGGCTAAGTGGTTAGAGAGTAGAACTATGAAACAAGAGATTGCGGATTTGAATCTTGTTGAGTTGAATGTGTTTCAATGACTTGCTACTACTCCTTTAGCAAAACACTTAATTCATTGATTTAGATATTATTTTCAATGATACTAACAAGGACTTGAGTTGTAAGTTCAAGGCCATTAACTCAAGTTTCAAGGCCAAGGATTTCACAAATGGTCCTTGAGGACCAGTCATTTTTTCTAATGATAGGCTTATGCTTGAAAATATTTGACAGGTCACGTGTTACGATTCCCTCTGACGTCAGATCCGTTGCGTCATACACAACGTTGTATGTGCTAAAGACTGGCGCAAATATAGTTGAAAAGTCAAAATGGACTGTGGTTAAACATGCAGTCGTTTGGATGATTGAATACTTGAGGTAAGTATTTTCAATTTGAATCCTAACGCAACGCTCCCTTATTATTCAGCTAAACATATACACTCATAGCACAGTTCTATATGTGTGTTATTTAAAGGAATAGATGATTTAAATTATCATGTTTAATTAATTTAAAACCACACACACACAGCACAATGCACAGTTATGATCAGTTTAATTTGCAATTAATAAAAAGCCTTATTTGATTAATTAAAAGAACACACACAGCACAATGCTTTATCATTTGACACCTGAATCAACGAACAACACAAACAGCAAATGTTCATATTCATTTATTATTAACACAGCATAGAGATGAATAACCCTTTTGAACATAAAAATTATCCTTTAGAATACATCGTAAGAGAGAGGCCCCTAAGAAGCCCCTGGTGATCCCCCGTGGTGACCCCAAGAAAGTGTTTGCCTACTCCGGAGCCCTGATGCAGCTGGTGGATCAGGCAGACAAGGGGCCTGTCAGCCTGGAGTCACTTAATAAAAACCCATCTAGGCTACTACTGGTTAATTCATTTACATTTAATTAGTATTATCTTGATATTTATTATTTCAATAATGATGAATTGTGATTTAAACTAGTCAAAAAGTAATTTAAAAGCCTTGTAAATGATAATGTTTTGTTTAGTATTTTAATTATTAAGTATTTTTATTAAAAAATTACCGTATAGTGACGGGGGTTTTGTCTAGCATTTTAAACATGACGGCCCCAACCATTAGGGTTCTTAGTTTTTGGGTTGGGGTTAGGATTCGGGAAGTTAGGGTTGACTAGGATTAGGGTTAAGTTTAGCGTTAATCAGGATTAAAGTTGTTAAATGATTGGACAGGGCCATTTTGTTGGGTTAATGTATTTGGGGGTGTTTTGTCGGTGTACTCTTTTTAAATATTAAGCATTTTTTATGCAACCAGGATAAGGGCGCTAAATACAGCAAGGCCAATCGCAAGCCTTTACAGAGTAAATTACTGGGTAAAACCTACATGGCATCAACCAATCACAGACCTATGCCGGATCTTGGCTCTGTGCCAACTATCGCTACTGATGTGAGTTTCGTAAAGATTTTTATGCAAGAATATCGTAAGAAATAAAATTATCTTTGAAAAATAATCAAGAGTACGGGGGGGGAGAGAGATCGAAGCCTGGGGCACGAAGAAGAATATTTGCTCTGTAACCCCCCTGGAATTAGATTTTGTAACTCCCCCTTCTGACCGATGGTACTTTTTATAATCTACCCCCCCCTCACGAAAATGTTTTTCATATAGGCTTACATGTGCTTTATATCAACTTTTTGTCTTTTGTCAATTTTTGTTAAAAATAAACCGCAATTCAGTCAGGATTTCAGAAAGAGGGGGATTTCCAAAAAAAAAAAATAGGTGCTGACCTTTTTAAGATTACAACATTATGTTAATTCCATATGCTTTTCTATATGTGTCATAAAAAGGGTAGCACTGAAATAATACTTTTTACACTACAAAAATTAATTTTGCTTATTACGATAGGGGGCTATAGTCAACAACCCTGGCCCCTAACCCACCCTTGGCTACGCCACTGTTGCAACTATTTGTATTAGTTGTATATTTTATTTTTATTAATAATATTCTTATTGTTATTATTATTACAGTTTAAATTTATTATAAAATTTAAACCAGGTGTCCCCCTACGCTATTCTACCCCTCCAGCAATCTTCCCTCGGGGATGGATCAGAACTTTTCACTACCCCCCTCATGAAATCATTCCTCGCCGATTATTCTCTCCCCCCCTTCGAGCTCGACTACCTGACGCGCAAGTACGCTACTAAGCGACGCGATGACGTCAGATCTAATAGTCTGATAGACGCGTTCTGTAGAACCGGTTGGTTGTTGAAGGATTCCAGCGCGGGTTTGGTTCTAAAGCGGAACAGGGTTCCGTTGAACGCGACAGCGGAACATAGGTTGCATTTGGTGGAATGTCCGTGTGATGTAGCGATAGCTAGGGAGGATGAATTTTTGAGGAGGGATGAGAGGAGGATGGATGAAGGGGAGGAAGAGGAGGTGGATGAAGGAGAAGGTGATGAAGAGATTGATGAAGAGGAGGTGGATGAAGAAGAGGTAGATGAAGAAGCGGATGAAGGGATGGATGATGGTGCAGAGATTGAAGAAAAAATTGAAGGTGATGATGGCAAAATGAATGAAGATAAAGAGGAAAGTGATGAAGAGGGGGATGGAGAGATTATAATTGAAGAGATAGATGATAAAGGTGATGGAAATGATGAAGGTGATGATGATGTGTAAATGGATGAAGAGTCTTTGTGACTGTTTATGACTTAAATGACACTTATACGGTACATTTCAGTCATGTCATACTATTTTAGTTAGCAAGAGAAATTGTAAATTTATTTCATAACAAGCTCAGTAGAATTTTTTTCAATATTATCTTCATCACTTTTACTATTATCTTCATCACCTGCTTCATCATCACCTATAATTTCTTCTCTTTGTTATTTTTGTAATTCTTTACATTTTACTTAATGAAATTGTTTGCTGCATTTAAAAAACATCTGGTTATTATTTGTTGATTTTTTTTAAATAAAGAGAAAGATTAATGTTTTGCTATTACTTACATATGTAATATGTTACGATATTGATTCAGGATTTAAAAATGCCAAAATATAGGGTTCATTGATGCTGTACCCTCCCCCCTTCCATATGTACAAACACGAAAAGACTTATTCAAATATAATTTTATACTATTTTTAAAATATACGAAAACACACAGATGAGAACAATAGAGAACAAATATTATAAAAGTACTCTATAAAATTGTATTTAATATAAATCGATATGATGATAAATTCAGAATAAATTATAACAATAAAAATAAATCTTCCGACTGTCGTACAGCTGTCCAATACTAACCGGAAAGAGCACCGGTCAAGTTCTGGCGCAGTTGCTAAGAAACTGTTTTATGTTTAAACATGGCGGATGAAAATTGTTCACTAGTTTGTTTATTTGTTTACTTGTTTATTTGTTTACTTGTTTATTTGTTTACTTGTTTATTTGTTTATTTGTTTATGTTTACTTATTTATTTGTTTACTTGTGTATTTGTTTATTTGTTTACTTGTTTATTTGTTTACTTGTTTATTTGTTTATTTGTTTACTTGTTTACTTGTTTATTTGTTTATTTGTTTACTTGTTTATTTGTTTACTTGTGTATTTGTTTATTTGTTTATTTGTTTACTTGTTTATTTGTTTATTTGTTTACTTGTTTATTTGTTTACTTGTGTATTTGTTTATTTGTTTACTTGTTGACTTATTTATTTGTTTGTTTATTTATTTGTTTATTTATTTGTTTGTATATTTGTTTACTTCTTTATTTGACAATTGTTTACTTGCTTATTTGTTTGTTTATTTGATTGCTTGTTTATTGTGTATATGCTGATTTGTTTACTTACTTATTTGTTTATTTGTTTAATTACATATTCGTCTACATCTTTTTTTGGTTGCATATTTGTTTATGTTTGTTTGTTTGTGTATTTCTGTGTTTGTTTATGTGGTTGTTTTCTTATTTGTTAGGGGATATATTAATAATGAAATGAAAATAAAATTACTTGAAGAATGTATATTAATAATTCTCAGAAAGATCGACAAAGTTTCCCTTCAAAAGAGGTAGGCCGACTCTGCATAAAAGAACAATTTCAATAATTTAGAATTAAAAGAAAAAATACCATCAATTTAGGAACAGGGGAGGAAATGGGGTGGGAGATAATACAATTTTACTGTTATTTATTTGAATGAAAATGAAAGTTTTTTGTTAAATTGAGAAATATTTATTTTTGAATGATATTTAAAATTCTCATAAAATTTAGTAATCATATAGCTAATTTTCGTAATTTTAGAAATTTCTTCTCGCCCCCCAGTTAGCCCTTCACGCGTCCGTGTCCTCGATGGGTCTGCAGGAGAGACAGGGGGGTCGGGCTATCTCCTCCCAGGTAAAACCTGAGTATATTTTTTAATTAAAAATTAAATATATTCAAGTGCAATAGATTGCAATATATTTAAGTGAATAGAGTGCAATAGATATATGTAGTTATAGAATTCATTATTTTGTTAAAGGGTGGAGCAAATCAGAGA
>JAQIXG010001561.1:0-21388 GCA_034700105.1 Oconnorella tubifera
GGGGTGACTGACTGGGGGGAGCGATAAGGGAGGGGTGGGGGAGGGGGTGATTGACTGAGAAGGAGGGGATATGTAGCGATTATGGTTGCAGACATGCTATGTGGGTTCTATCTGTTCAATTGTTGAGGTCTATATTATGCTTCTGATGCATTTTTGAGGAGAGATAATCCTGGCTTGTTATTGTAGTTTTAAAATACCACAGTTATTTAAGAGAATATATAGAGAGGAAGTAGAAATAATTGGGGAAGAGGGAGGGGGACAAAGGGAGGGGGACGGGGAGGGGGGAGAGAGGGGGAAAAAGGGAATTGGAGGGACAGGGGAAGGGGGAAGAGGAAACAGAAGAGTTAATTGCTTTTGTATTGATTCTTGCAGGTATTAGTGTGAAAATCAATCAATATTATTTTTTAATATGGGTATATTCAGCCTGATGAGACGGTGCAAAACTATTGATAATTAGATGTATTAAATTTATACCATTATACAATACGTTGTATTTAAAAGTGCTTATGAAATGTATACTTTATAATTGCGTTTTCTAGTTTATTTATTTAATATTCGGCATATTTTAGATTTAATTTAAAAAGAATTTATCGTTTTAAGGTTATTGGAATGCTATCTTTTACAAACTGATCATTTCAATGTGAGATATGATATAGAAATATGAAAATTAGATGAAATTTAAGTTAAAAGCGTATATAAATTCCATATTTCGAAAACGTTTAGTTTAGTTCTATTTGTAGTGTAATTAAGCGTTCGAAAACGATTAATTCTTTGCATCTTAGTTGATTATATTGCGATCAAAAATATTGAATAAAAAGCAAATTTCACTGATCATATTGAATATGGTATTAAACGTTGCTTTTACATCAAAAATAAAGATGATTAAAATCAATATCTCGTTTCTTGAAAGCAAACGTTGAGAAGCATTCGGTACTTTTTATTGCATCAAGTTTTATTGTATTGAAAGAAAAATTCATGCGTTTTCTGAATATGAAAATTACAAGAAAAAGCTTTAGAATTTTGAGCTGAAATGAATTGCTGGAATATCTAGAAAGCGATTATTTTATTCCAGGAGTTAAGTTAGGATGCATTAAGGAAATCAAAACTACTGTGAAATAATGATATTTTTATCCAGGGAATTTTAAGATTTAATCCTATCTTTCATAGGATTGATTTTAGGTTTCTTTTATGCTAATCAAGTCAATCTCTCTTACTCGGAAACTCGTCTACTGGAAATTTGTGTGTTAGGAAACTCGCCTACTAAGAAAATCTTTTACAAATTAAAATATTTACACAATGCAATACGAAATACATTTTATTCACGATCCAGCGATTATTTGAGATAATTTGATAAATTCGCTTTTATTGACAGTTATTTTGTCATTCGAATGTTATGAAAACTGAAAAAGAATACGATGCATTGTCGCTGAACTGTGAAGATTGAGATTTAATTATGGATGCTCGTTTGTTTGCTTTTATTGGTTTGACGATGAGTTGATCAAAAAAGCCACTACATGTTGATCGAATGTTAGAGGCGCCACTGTCTGGTCAGGCGCCTAACCCGTAGGCGTCAGCGCGATTCAAGGCTGTCGTGGGCGCGCCTGCGGGCGCGCCTGGCTGTTTATTTTCTACACAGTGTTCCAGAAAAACATTGAGCAATATTTTTTTAAATATTATTCACAATTTTTATGATTTTGTTTGCAAAATTTAAAGTTATTAGTTTTTTGGTGAATATGACATTATTTGAAATTGTATTGGAGAAATAAATGGTATATATGTACGCAAAATAAGGAAATTTAAACTTAAAACTAACATGGAGTAAAGATAGTTCAATTAAATATCGGCGTATTTAGAGAGCAGAGAATGTGATAAAATTCCGCATATGTGCATTTAGATAATATAATTGCAACAACATTTATTATTATTAGTACTGGAACTAAAATATTATGCTAATTTAATTTTTCTTTTTCTTTTTCTTAGTTATCTGAATCTGGTATTTAATACTAACATTTTAGGTACATAGGATGTACTAAATATTAATTTGATGATCTATTATTGATATAAGGACGTGGAGTCTCTGACACTTATAAATAGAAAGATTATTACTTATAAAAGGATTTTTCTGGGATAATTTTATATTTGTAATGAAATTGGGATATTTGTACTTTTTCCTGGATCATTGTTTGTAGAACACCTTGTGTTTTGTGAATGAAGCACTGAATGGAGAGCTTTAGTCTGGCTCTTTGTTCAGTGTATTCAGTGTAAACAGGACTTCTTTTGTCTGATGCAATATTGTTATCTAATATTGCAGTCCATAATAATGTTCCCGGTTGTTTTTTATCACAGTGAAATAAATAGTGTCCTGTAATTCAATTTTGGAAGTTAGATTTTAACGACTATGGTTGAGAATAGAATATGGTTTGAATTAAGCCCAATTGTTGACTAAATTCATGATTAATGGATGATTATTCGTCTTTTAAGATTAAATAACATTGCAAAAGATCATTTTGTAAGCATAATTACTAATATGTAATTATTATCACTAAATATTACTGTCATTAGATAATAGAAATGATATTTCGTGATGCAATGGCTTCTATTCTTTTTAAAACTTAGAGGTGGTAATCTTAGATTTAGAATATTTTGATGTTTATCAATATTCTGATTGATTCTGTTGCATCATTCATAATTCCCTGTAACAGTCAGTCGGATGGACAGACAAACAGACAGATAGAATAGAACAGAAATAATAAAGATTCTTATACAAGCCTATATAAGCTTAAAAATATAAGGATTTTATCTAAAATTTTCTGAAAGTTTATCATAGTTATCATTGAAAATGTTGATACTCTAAAAAACATATGCTTATCGGTGGTCATCAATAATGCTTTTATTTCCAACATGATAAGTATCATTCAGAAATTCCTTCAGAAATTTTAATTTTAATGCTATATCATGGTATTTCTGCCATGATTTGTTATGTATGCTTGACTACATTAGATCAGCATGTAGTATGCATATACTGTCATAGTATCAGTATGTAGGTACTTATGCAATTATTTAGCAAGTATACATTCTATTGTAATTAGATCTGTTCGCGCGCACCTGGAGCATTACTGATGTACTTAATGCTATCAAATGCTGGTGCTGCATGATGCTCAACCCTACCCATGCATTTCTTCGCTCATCAAATGTCATGTTTGACAGTGAGGATGCCTCATTAGTATCATTATCCTCAGTTGATGACATTCATGCATGCTTGTTGATAGTGGACTGAACCACTTGTGTGAGGAGGGAGGGAGGGAACTGTTTTGATATAAAGGGGAGGGGGATAAATTAGCTTTAATCTTTTAGAACTGTTGTATGATATTGTATAGGGATTTTAGAACAAATATGAATAATTGGTATCAATGTCTCATTGGTAACTGGTAGTTTTTTAAATTTCAGAAAATAAGATAGTTTTATGGGTCAATAATTTGGGTATATATCATAATAATGATACAAATAGTTAGTTGACTAGATCTTCTAACCAGTGAAACTATTAGATTTTATTTTGACATATTTTCAAATATTACTGTCTCGGTAATAGTATTTTGACTTCAAATTCTTTTAGAATCGTCTATCGGTATTATACACTTGCCAATACCAATTCTAGTCGTTTCGTCTTTAAACAGCTGTTCTGCTGCAGCCCAGCTGCTGATTGGCGCGTCCGCTGATCCAGGCAGCTGCTGATTGGTGCTGATGTAGCTGGTTTTGCTGCGTTTAGCCAGACATCGCTGTGCAATCAATAACTGGATATTGAATTCTTGTTTTCCAATAGACTGAACTTCCGTTCTCTCTCACTGACTGAGACTGGTTTCTTCTCTACTCGACTGTGTCTTTCCAATTCTATTTCTGTCCCAGTCTGGGCTCTTTTTCACTCTTTCATTCTTTTTGGACTCCTACATTTCTTTCTGTCTTTTTGCTTTCATTATATGTGGCATGCTTCTTCTCAATTGATTGTTGTTTCATTATTTTGTAGTTACAGTGAAATCAATTTAGCTCTATGAAAGATTGGTTTTAATATATACAGTACAGTAGTATGATGAAATGATTGCCATAAAGAAAATAACTAAATATTTACAAGTTATATAAGCCCCAAAATAAAATGACAATGGTACAAGTTTAGTGATAAATAATTATTATTAGTGATAAATAAAGAAAGTGCTACTTATTCCAAGTACCACTTTTAACATTGGATCTTATGATTTTAATCATTTTGATTATTTTATTTAATTTGCGCAATTTTTCTGTGAATAATCTTACATTTTACACTAAGTGTCTTATTCCGTATATATTTTACAGATCTTGTCAAATTCGATGAATTTACTTTAATATGTTCTTTTATCACATAATCTAATGTATTTAATACCTATTTAAGAGCGTCTTTTTTTATATTTAAAAATGTGATTAGTGTATCTTCATTGCAAAGGGGCTTCCATTAAAAAATTAGTATATAAAAAAATACATTTAAGAATGTTTTTTTGTTTGTTTGTCCGCTTTTAGTCCCTGTATTGTTTAATGACTATTGCGCTATGAATTCAGTTCTTATGAAATCGTTTATAATGTGAAATACATTTTAGAGCAATTCCTTTACAATTAATATCAGATTAATAATCAATTGAAAAGGTCTATAGAAGATAAAACGACATCAAGAATGATCTTTAATTTAACATATTATGTTCTAAAGTATACGCTATATAGTAAAAATCTTGTAACTCATAAATTTGTTATAATCATTATCATCGATTTTGTGATAATCATTTTCTGCACCTGCGCTCTAATTTATAAATTCATTGTGTTTAAGATTTCCCTGAGAATTTTACTGAATTTTGATTGTATTTCAATTGTTTGAAAAATTAAATCAATTATTGAAATTAATACAAAAAGATTTTTATTAGATAAAATCTTTGAAATATTGCTTTCTGTTAAAGCAAAATTACTCTTATACTTATATTTGTTGTTAGGATCAATATTTAATATTTCAAATTTATATCTTCATCTGATAATATAAATATGACATTATTAGTCATTAATGATGACAAGTAATTTGAATTTTTATACTCTTAAAGTACTTTATATCATAATTATTTTTATATATTTAATGTGGTTTTTGTATCAAGTCAATTTGTCGGTTAGGAAATTTATTTCCTAAAGTTTGGTTTGAAATATTTTGTAGTTGTTTTGTATGTTGTGTGTAATATTTGTGTTAATGATTTTTGTAGTTGGATAATTCAGATGAACAAGCTGCACAAGTTCGAAGAGAATTAGACAGTCGATTACAAGCTGTTGAAGAAATGGCCAGGGTAGAGTAGATTTTATTCATTTAGAATTTAGAGTAGATTCAAATTTCTTCTTATTTTTATAGGGTTAAAATTTCGATAAACTAATCATTTATTGTTAGAAGTAAAGAGAAAGAGTAAAGGCCGAAATCCACTGGCGCGATATTTTGGCATATTCCAAACTATCACACTATAAAAAATAATTTCGCGCTATATTTCAACCGTCGCGATAAAGTGTGACTCGTATGCTATGTCGCTCATGTACGAGATAGTGACAGGCTATCATCAGTCAAGTGACTGCTAGATGATATGTCATTGGTTAGAGCATCGCGATATTTTGGACATCAACCAAAAAATCGCTTTTGTTTCGATGACATTTTGGATAACAACCAAAATGGCATATACCAAAATATCGTTGTCGCTGTCGTGGGTATGCTGTCATTGAATAGTGTGCCGAGCGATTCAAAAATGTCCATGTCCAAAATGTCCATGTCCAAAATATCGCGTCACGCGACAAAGTATAGCGCTGGTGGGTTTCGACCTTAAGACTTGCATCAGGGACCTAATTCGCAAATAGGTCTTTTATAAGTTTTTAAGACTGAAAAGATTGTTAAGATTGAAACTTCTAAAGTAATAATTTCTCTTAAACGCAAGTTAATTTATGTAATAATTTGATGCAAAGCTAAGGAAGAACTAGGAAGGTGAACTTTAGAGAATTATAAGTTTTGTTTTATCTTAGACTGGAGGATTTTTTTAGATTGGAAATCAGACTTAAGAATATCATAAGTTTGTGCTAAGTCAATAAGTTTCTTAAGATTCCTTCATGAGTTGGTGTCAATTTAATTGGTCAACATATTCGGGTCAATTTTTCATGATATCTTACTAATCACTTTATAATTTTATTTTTGATTTATATCATAATTTGCTTTATATCGGCGCAGAAAAAGAGAACTGTACCTCGATTTCTATTGAAAGAGATGGAGCCTATGTACGTAGAAGAATTGAAGGCATCCGTTAATCTGCTCATGGCAAACCTTGAAAGTCAGCCGGTGACTAAAGGCAGTGCTGACTCTAAATACTCTCTGCACAAGTTCAAGAAATATAACAAGTCTGTTGTTAAACGGGTTTCGTTTTAACTTTTAATCTCGATTTTTACCAGTTTTGCATTTGAATAGAAGATTCATTGAAATAATTTTGTGTTAATAATACAATGTTTGTATGGAATGCAAAAGAGATTTAGAATATTTATAATATTTATTACATATTATTATCATATTTATAATAATGATCATCACAACTTTTTTTTCGGTTATTTAATTAGGAAATAACAGGAAATAATTATGGCTATAATTACTAGAAATTTTGTGATAATTATTTCCTGTTGTGTAGTAATTAAATAATCGAGAAATGAATTGTTGCAATCATTATTATAAATGTGTCATACTAAATCTATTTTGTGTTCCTTATAACCATTGTTGTAATAGTAACACAGAATTATAAAACACTATAATAATGTATTCAGTATTTAAGTGCTAGTAACTTATAACAACTATACATTAGGGCTGTCAAAAAAATTCAAATACCCGGGTATTTATCATTTTCTGCTCAAAATTTTCTTTTCTTTCACTTTATATCATTCATTTGACTCGACTATTTGACCAAAAAAAATTAAAACTCAAAAGGAAATTAATTCATTTTTTCCTCTTAATGAGGGATTCATTTTCTGGCAGGTAGTGTACCCTGCGGTTAATTCATAACCTTGTAGTTAGTAAACATTGATAAATTGGAATTGATATTTAAATAAATTTTTGTGTTCTGTAGACCCCAGTCATCTCAGACCGGTGTAACAAAAGTAGATCTGTCTGAAGACATTGAACCCGCTCTTTCTAAATCCGATGTCACTCTCACCTTTGCACTCGAGGTACTTTTTCAATGTAATTAGTATAAGCTAACTTAAACTTATCAGTGAAAAATTGCAGCCGCTTCTAAATGCTTTATTCCTAACCTTGTAAAAAGAAAAAGGAATGAAATGTTCAACTTTTGGTTTCACAGCCCAGAGTGCTAACCACTTAAGAAAACATTGAAGTTATATTTAATATTGTATTGAACGTAATTAATCATTTTTATTACAGTATTGAATTTTTATGTTTTATTCATGAGCCTCTTTGTTTTGATGTGTCATCGTGCCAAATGCTTTTCAACATCTACTATTAATACTAGTAGATTTCAACATCTACTATTAGTATTAATACTGCAATCGCTAGTTTCATGTTGAGTGAATTTCATATAGAAATGTGAGTTTAATGTGAGATTAATGAACAGAAATGTGAGATGTGTAGACAATTAGATCAAATTCATTGTTCTTTTTGACAGTCAGCATGAATTATGAATGCTGTCATTGCATCTCTCTTATAATAATCTGAATTAAATGCAACTTCAGTTATTGATCAAACATATAAAATGTTTGTTACAAATTTGACTGTGACCAGTTTCAGTGAGCTTACATATGAATGTACTCTCTAGATATGTATAATTTTTTTTATATTTCGCTAAGTTACGCAATGCTTTACTTTTACGTAACTTGATGTTACTATAATCCCATTACGCCATCAGCCAATAAAATAAGTAAAATAGCCATGCGCCTTGTACATTTTATCCAGAATTTGCTCTAAAATTAGTCTTTAGTTAAATAGGCTCCCTGGAATCCACTCAATAATTATAATTTTTTAGTTGTAACTTGAATAATTCTCTTTATTTAATAATTTATGAATAATGATGTACGTAGGTTGTAGTAATGGAAGTAAAAGGTCTGACGTCTCTTCCACCAAATAAAATAGTCTACTGCACGATGGAAGTAGAGGGGGGTGAGAAGTTACAGACAGACCAAGCTGAGGCCGCTAAACCATGGTATTAAAGCTACGCTTGTTATTTTAATTTGAGCTCATTAGAGAAGCGGTTGGAGCACTGGACTTGAACACGACAGGTCCAGGTTTGAATCCCGGATAGCTCACTATTGCTCTAACTTGCTGCTCTATTTAGTAAAGTGTTTACATTGATGGCTATATCTGAGATATCATTTATATAATACGGTATTTCATGTATATATTGTATATTATGCAGTCATATAAGGGTCAAAAATCTAGCGGGTAATAATACATTTTCTGTGCGTTTTCTCTGCTCGATCCTCTTGTCATTTATTGCTTCACAATTTTTGTTTCAGCTGGGACACACAAGGAGACTTTACGACCAATCAGCCGCTACCTTGCGTTAAAGTAAAGCTGTTCACTGAAAGCGCTCGTATGCTCAGCCTTGAAGACAAAGAACTTGGACGCGTTTGTTAAACATTTCTTCTCTGCTAGAAATAAATAAATAATTAGTATAGAAAGCGAGAGAGAATTGTTTTATTTTCACAATTAAGCCATAATACTCAAAAACGTTATCGAATAATTTGATAATAAAATATTAGAGTATACATGCAAAACTGAGAAATTCAGGGTACTAGTGATGCCTAGGTTTATTCGCCAATTATCAGTGAATTTGATATATCAGGAATATCTTCATGAATAACGGGAAAGGCTGTTATTATGTAATAATGACAGAAAGGCTGTTCTTATATTTACTCTATCTAAATTGTATTAAAGACAACATTTATATCTTATATTTATGCTATAGATTGTGTTAAAGCCAACAGCCACGACATCAAAGGCTCCAGAATGGCACACGCTGATCACGTCTAAGAACTGTCCGGATAAAAATCTCAAAATTAAAATAGCACTGCGCATCGACAAGCCTCAGAATATGAAACATTGCGGGTAAGGGTTGTGGATCGGTCATTTTATGCTAGAATTTATCATGGGTTGCATTCTTTACTGAGTTTTAGTAGAGGTTATAGTTAGGGTTAGAGTTAGGCTACTGTATGGAGACTATAATTAGGGTTATATGGAGACTATAATTAGGGTTATATGGAGACTATAATTAGGGTTAGAGCTAGGCAACTTTACGCTCAAATCTTTCTAATTCTAATTGAAGTCAAAGATTGTTGTTTCGCAGTTAGTAAGAATACAGCAGGCTATCGGTGTTTAGATAAGCAGTGCAGACTTTTATATTTTAAGTTTTTTCATAGAAACTTTGTAACTTTTGAACGGTATCCAGACATAACGGCCTCGAATACATTAATCTGACAAAAGTTCCCTGTCAATTCATGTAATAATCTTAACCCTAACTAGTTCTAGACTTAATCCTAGCACTAACCCTAATTTTAATCCTAACCTGAATCCTATTCATAGACCTAAGAATTAATATTTGGGTCCTTTTTTTAGGGTCAAGATTTTGAACTCAGAATATCTGAGATATTAAATTGAAATTTTGTAATTAGATGTCAAATTTTCTTTTCTGCAAAACTGATAAAAATTTAAGAAAAATATTAATTTTTGGTTTAGTTATAATAAAATTTTTAGGGGGTTATTTTTGGCGCCCCCTGTAGATTTATTTTTAGAGTCAGCCACTTGTTAACTTATAAATAAAAGTTAAAGTTAAAAATAAAAACTTTCAATTTTGTTATAGTAGTTATTGATTTCTAGAATGAATGTTTAATTTGGAATATTTGGTAATTATAATTTTTGATGTTTTGATGCTGTAGTAATCTGTTCTCACAAGGGAAGAATATCTGGAGAAAGTGGAAAAAAAGATATTACGTACTGGTTCAGGTCGGTTCAAAGATTTGATATCAGAAATCTTACTGATTATAATTAATCAGCAATTATCAGCAATCAGTAATTAAATAAAGCAAATGCGCAATCTACATTGTTAGATTTTAGACAAAAATTAATATGATAATAGTTACTAATCATTTTTAGTGATTAGAGTTAATTTAATGATAATTACGTTATTTTTATTTCATCAAATATTAAGTCAATGTTAAGTTTAACGATGGTAATAGATAATGTCTGTTGATAGATAATATCTGAAATGAACTAGTTTAAATGAAATTTTATGTTGTATGATGCAGTGAATTGAACTCTTCCGGCAAGTGATGCTTTTGCTTATGTTGTACAATCACGCGTATTTGAGTCTCTTGATTTGGGATGAATATTAATTGAAAATAAATCATTTTGATGGTTTACAATATTTCAAAGCAAATTTCGTATTTTTAAAGTCGCAATCTGACGTACGTTTACATGTAAATTATAAATTATGATGGTTAACTTGACCATTCTTTTTTTAAATGTTTAGGTATCGCAGTATACATTTGCGATGTGTAGCTACTTAGAGAGAAAACAAGATCCTACTAACATACTTCAGTTAGATGGATTCACTGTAGATTATTCAGAAGCCCCGTTAGAATGTAAGCCTTTTTCTAATTATTTGTCTCATATAAAAAGCATTGTTGCAAGGCCTAGTGTTCTAGCTAGCCCCGTCCCTTTATTCCGGTAGTCTATCTTAATCTTGAGTATTATGTAGCAGATAATAATTAGAGTTTAATTTTTGAATTGAAATGTATCTACTAATCCAATTTAATTGAATTTATCAGTTTTTTCGGGGGTAAAATAAATTTACAGGCATGGAGGGTGGTAGATTTTTCTTCAACATGGTTAAAGAAGGAGACCAGGTGATGTTCGCAACGGATGATGAGACAGAGAGGACGCTTTGGGTCCAGGCGGTCTACAGAGCGACGGGTCAGTCTCATAAACCCATCCCTCCGGTCAGCCAACCAACCAAAGTCAACAATACGCTGCTGTCTAAAGTGCAAGGAGGTAGGTTTGAATCTTGTTCTGAAGTGATGCAATTCTGTGAAAGTATATTGTTTCATTATGTTAATTTAATTAAATTTTTCATTAAATTGTTATTTTATATAAAATTGTTTTTGTTGTAGTTAAACGAAACTTACAATTAAACTTCGCCAGCAATATAACTATTATTATTTATATAAACATTATACAAATTATTATCTTTGTATTTTACTATATTCATTTTTTCATTGACTTCATTATTAGATGCAGATAAAGCTCGCAAGCACGGTTTAGATGAGTTTGTTCAAGCCAGTCCTACCAAATTTGAACATCACGACTTGTTTACTATACTACAGAGACTAACATTAGATCATAGACTTAATGATCAATTCACTTGTCTTGTGAGTCAAACGTTTTTTTAAATATGACTGCTGTGTAGATTAAAATGAATTATCGAATAATCTGTGATCAGTCAAAACGACCCTGACAAAAGTACTAAAACAGTACTAAGTGCAGCAAGTTAGAGCAACAGTGAGCTATCAGGTATTCAAGCCTGGACCTGTTGCACCTGAGTTCAGCACTTTACCACTTCTCTAACAAGCCTCCAAAACAAAAAAGTTAAATTAAAACGCAACTGTAGCTTTCATACCATGGTTTGGTGACTGTTAATTTTTAGGGTTACAGTTGGAGTTAGAATGTTGGTTAGGTTTAGGATTGGCTAGGTTCTATGGTTAGGGTTAAGTTTAGAGTTGGGGATATTTGGGGATATATTTAGAGTTAGGGTTATTGCATGAATTGATGGGGCCATTTAGTCGGGTTAATATATTTGGGGTCATTTTGTCGCTGTACCCAAATAAGCATATCACTGTCATGTAATGATAGCCATTGATAGACAATGATTTTGTTTTATTTCTAACTTTAGAGACATGAACTTTTTCTAAATTCTCATTATTTTAATATCATTAATGTTATATTATTAATGTTTGTTATATTATTAATGTTATATTATTAATGTTATATTATTAATTTTAATATTTTTACGTTGATCCATCATACAAGTTATTCTTTTCTCAAGTTGAACTCTGTATATATCTAGGGTTGGTTTAGTCCTGGTCAGTTGTTTGTGCTTGACGAATACTGCGCTCGTTATGGAGTCAGAGGCTGTAAGAGACATTTGGCTTACCTCAGCGACTTACTGCAGTACGCTGATCAGGGGACGATGATTGACCCTACCCTTATACATTACAGCTTTGCCTTCTCTGCATCTCATGTACATGGAAACAGGCAAGAGAGATCCATTTAATCATATTTTTTTACATGTGAATTTAATGGTATCGCGATCATTTCTGTACGGACTTGATTAGTTGATTAATTAATGATAGCAGGATAATTTCTCTATAGACTTTATTTTATTTTTAATTTTTAGTACATGATAAATGAACACAAATTTTATTTGACAGTACAAAAACAGTTAAAAGCAGTTTAACCAATAGTTCAACAAGTATTGCAAATAAAAATTCAGTTGATAGAGTGTAAATAGATTAAAAAGTGTCTTGGGAAACTGTCTCGAAAGTTCCCAGCACTACCTCAGCATTCCCCCGCTACATCGCCGAAGCAAGTTACTTTATCGGTTGTTTAATTTAACGATACCACGTTAATTGTTGATGGGATTTTCATTTATGATAATCTACGGTAGTCTACAGGAATTTTCTCTAGAGGCATTTTATCTGCAATGACATTAGCGTATATTAGTATGTTATTAATGTCGATGTTTTATGCGTATTAAAATTATGTTTTGGTAAATTGTGTTTTGTGTGTACTAGGCCTGATGGGATAGGAACAGTATTGCATGAGGAGAGAGATAAGTTTATAGAAATAAAAGAACGACTTCGTTTTCTACTCGAGAAACAAATCACTGGCTTCAGGTCATTTTTTGTGTGAACTTTGATTCATTTAAGTTTTGATAAAGGCTTGTAAATGTTAAAGTTTGATTTATTTCGTTACATTTAATGTCTCAATCTCATGATGCGATGAGTATTGAAGAACATTATTTCTAGAATGCACTTTATTCCTTACAGAATATTCTTGTCAATAAGTAGCTTTGTGAATTTTTTCAGTTTATTGTTGATCGAACTAATTTCGCACATCAATACACGACGTACCCTATAAATATATAATCCTATCCCACCTAGTAGTAGTCATTTAATTAAATTACTTATTCAGTAATAAAACTTACCCGAGGTTTCAAAGTGTATATTTTTCGTCAAAGTTTTGACTTTAGGCTATCTACAACATTTTCTATTTATTTTATTTTTTCACAAAAAATTAAAATTACGTTTTCTTTGCGTTCTATTTTCAGGTATACATTTCCGTTTGGTCGACCAGAAGGTTCTTTGAAGTCAACTTTATCCCTTCTCGAACGTGTAAGTAAGCGAACAAGCAAATTATAATTCAAAGGAATAGCATTTATAGACTGTATTATATTTTTTCCACGATTACACTTCTCAACATTGACATCATCTTGCGATGATTTACTATTTCGTTATAATCGGATTAATATAAAAGAAATGATCGTAGAAACAAATGATCTCTTATAGCTTTAGTAATGGCAATCCTTTTAAATTTGCGTGTCAATTTCTGTCGCTGAATAGCTTTAAATTGTGCTGACGTAACGTTAAACGATAGGACAGTACTTATAAATTAGGATATTACGTACTGGAACATATGACTGAAATGTTGATAAAAAATAAGATTTATTTAATATGAAATTAAGATGTAGAAATGTTACTGTCATGTACTGATTCATGGATTGATTTAATTATGTAATAAAATTAAATCAATTGAGTTAAAAATTGAATGATTTTTCTATTATGTTATAATCGTAGCATTTATTCAAGTTATTTCGAATATGTAATTGTTAGGAGGTAAAAATTTTGATAGAATTATTTTAGTTATATTATTATAACCATCATCTTTGATTTCACTATTAATTTTTTTGTTAATTATTTTCCGTTATATCGATTACATCTTACAGCATTGATGTTAAATGTTTATATTTCGTTTACTTTGTTAATAATTTCAGTCATATTTTATGTAGTGTATTTAGCGTAATGTATTTAGCGTGTTATTTTATTTTAGTTGATTCCTGATCATTTTTTGTTTTGTACTATCGATGTTTTCATCTGTGTTTGTGTAAATTTCTAGTAAAATCTGTGATGTCAAATTTACGCAGGTTTTACGCGAAGTTGAATATTTTGAAAGTCACGCTGAATTGCAGGAATCTCTTTCTTCTAATAATCCTGTGGTACAATCTTCTCATCAACTTTATCTCTTGCTTATTCTTTTTCTCTTATTTGCAGTCTCTCTCTTTCTCTATCTCTCATTTTTTCTCAATCTCTTTCTCTTTTTCTCTCTTATTTACTCTCTCTCTCTCATTTGCTCTCTTTATCTTATTCTCTATTTCTCTCAATCTGTCACTCTCTTTTTCTTTTGTTCTCTCTCTCTCTCTCTCTCTCTCTCTCTCTCTTGCATGTTCAGTTAAAAATAAATCGTAAATCAAATTTTGCCTGCAAAGTAGCACGGAGTTGTTGCTTAGTGTATTTTCTCTTCGAACTGAATGTTTGTAGCAGTATGCAGTTTTGACATTTTATTATAAAATTGAAGCATCTTCATTGTTTCCACAGTATTATATGCAGCAATTAAATAAAATATTATAAATACTTATTTTATTTAACACAGTGTCATTTAACAAACAATTGTAATAAAGATCCAATCCAATCCTAATTTTAAGTTTTTAACTATAATTTTTATTACCTATTTTTGAACAGCTATTTTTAGACTTGCTATATATTAAGAAACTGCACCAATTCAATTAGATAATGGCATTTTTCGGCTGGCTATTTATCTTCTCAAATATAATTTTTGTTTGTATATCATATAATTACCTGTAATGTAGGCTGCTATTTCTGGCTTATTAATATTAATAATGTTCTATTTTGTAACTTATTTCATTAGAGAATATTTTATTGTTTTTATTATTAATGCATGGCTTGTATTAAAATTATGTTTTGTCAAATAGCATGTGTTTCTGAGAAATTGTTATCTAAAAAATCAGTATTGTGTATTTTATTTTTTATTGATAAGTAAATATCTAGGAGTGGCTGAAATTTTGTAATAAAGTTGAACCGCAAAGAAATTTAAGATATTATTTAACTTATTCTGATTATTGTAACTAGTACAACGTCTTTATTTCCTATAGAGAAAATAAAGACATTGTACTGGTTAGAATGATCAGCATAAACATCTTAATTTTCTTTGCCATTCATCTTTATTATAAAAACTTTAGCCACTGCATCTGTGTAATTTATAGATTTATAATTTGTATATGTATTCATGTAACCTACTGAGTTTCACTCGTGTCTACAAATTCAATTAAAATATGATAAAAAACTGATGTGTGATGGCAAGATATAGTAATCGATACAACTCAATAATCTCATGCATTTATAAATCTCTTTGGTACACTGTCAAATTAATCCTGAACTTGTCAAATCTATTCAGACAATTAATTGAATAATCCTAATCATAAAACTTAACCCTAACACTAACCTTAACCCCAACTGAAATTAATATCAGGGCCGGTTTGTTTTTTCCTGTTTTGGCAAATCATCTTTCCAGTTATTTTAATAGTTATTTTAATTTTCTTAAATATGCCTCTTTCTGGTTCTATATTATATGGCGTAATTTACTTTTCTGTTTCTCGACACTAATGCTCTTTTACTGTTAATGCGTTTTAGGTGTTGATGAAGGATATCGTAACGCCGGTGTCGCCTGAAGAAGTGCGCAAGGTAATCAAGAAATCTCTCGAAAACGCCGCGCTTGCAAATTACACTAAAGTTTGCGAGACTGCAAAACTTGACGGTTTGTTTTTTACTGCACTTTTATGCGCAATACTTGCAAATTGAATTAATGATCATGGAAAGATTTTGTTTAATATTTATCTGATATGAAATTGATTAATCTAATGTGGAAGCTTGATGTACGATTGTTGTGAGATATTTTGTGAAATATTTTTATCCACTGATGAAATTAATGAATGTAAAAAGCTTGGTGTGAGAAGCGTAATTTTGATAAGTTTTCAATATAATGAGTTTTCAATATAATGTTGCAATTAAAGGTAGTGACATTTTATTGAGTATTATAAATTATTAGAGGATATTTTATATTTATTGCAATCAGCTCAAACTCAGGCGGCAAAGAAAGGAGGGAGGGGAGGTAGTTCATTTAAGGGGTGGGGTTGAGGATTGCTCACCCCCTCCTCCTTAGTGTGTTGCGTGAATTATTTTCATTGTTATGTTTTGTACAATTTTTTGTACGAAGTATTTAGTATATAGCTTATAATTTTGTTTTTAAATATGTGTAGAATCTAATTTATTTCAGATTTTTTTATTTAGATTGTTTTTTAAATGTTAGTTTAAATTTATATTGATTTTATTATATTTTAGTTTATATATTGTCATTGTTTTTACATTTCATGATTGTTTTTTTTTACTCTTATTTTATTGTTTTCTTCATTGGAGTTGTAAAAAGTGAATATTTAGAGATATTTTTCTTCAAATTTTGTAGTAGCGGTTATTTTTATGTTTTGCGCTATTTACAGTTACAATTTTATATGACTCTAGATATTGTCAGAAATAATTGCTTACAGTTTGAATGAACAAACATTTTATTGACAGAACAATAACAGTTAAATACGGTTTAAACAATAGTTCAAACAAGTATTGCTAATAAGAAGTTAGTTGACTGAGTGTAATAGATTAAAAGTGTCTTGGGAAACTGTCCCAAAAATTAAAATTTGATTAAATAAAGCCTAAAAGCAAGAGAATAAATAATCATGATTTCCAGGAGACTCGAGAGACATTGCGTATATTTAACTGTTCATCTAATAATATACAATAGAGAAACTGTATATTGAGTTTGTATTTGACTTTTACAAACTTTTGTGACAATTATTTAACAATTATTTAAACAAAAACATTAATTATTTTGACAAATGTTCAACATAAATGTAAGACAACATCCGATCAATAAGACTAAAAAGGCTAATATAATACTAATGGGAGATAAAAAACATTCTACAAAATGTTGACTAGATTTTTTAAAAAATCAATTTTTACTAAATATTTTAGTTTAATTTATTTTTTTGTTTTTTATGTTTTAAAAAGTGCTATATTGAACTTGAATGTTGAATTTGAGTTAATTTTTTAACAGTATTTTATGACAATTGAGATTTTATTATTTAGCATTTTATTTGTTATTATAACGTAAATATTGATATGTTATAAACGTGTATATTGTTTGTTTCTTTTTTGCTATAAAACCTATTTCAGTTCATGGTTATGTGTTGAATGTTGGATATTTAAATTAGCTTTTAATTCGTTGTTTTATTGTGATTTAATGAATGTGCGCTATTCGTCTTTTTTTGCTTGCAAACGTAAAATTTAAGTAATTTCTTAAATATTTTTCACTTTACATTAATTGTGTGTATTAATATTCTAACGTGTTCTTTTATTTGATGCAAGTTTCCCAATGCTATTACTTACGCAGTGTTTATCAAAACATTTATTCCAATTTTTTTTATTTATGTAATGTTTATCAAAAAGTTTGTTACGAAATTTATTATTTACTTAATGTTTATCAAAAACGTTAGTTTTTTAATGTTATTATTTATATAATTTTCATCAAAAGCAAATATTGCGCTGTATTATTAGACGCATACGCTGAGGACGCTGATCCTAAGCAGAAGTTAGAAGGTCTCACTCATCTTGCTGAATTATGCATTGAAATACTGCAACAGAACGATGAATATCATTCAGAGGTAAGTCAATAGAATTATGTCCCTTCTAGATGATAAAGGCATTTAGATATTTAAGGCATAAAGGCATTTAGACTATAAATATGCTCTTTCTAATCAATAAAGGCATATCAATGGAATCTACTTTAAATGTTTGATGACAAAATCTTCATAAGCAACTGGTTTATTAACATATGGTTCATTATAAATGGTTTATGAAAAATGGTTTATGACAAATGGTTTGTGACAATTGGTTCATCAATATATGGTTCATGAAGTATGTTTTGTGATATATATGGTTCTCTAAATATGGTTCACAACATTTTTTCGGCAGGTTTACTAACCCTAACCATAATAATTTTGTAAACCGAATGTTGTGAATTGTATGTCAATAAACAGTTGGTCACCAATGTCAGTATGACACCGCTTGATATTATTATATTACATTTTAATAATTTAAATTTAATATTAAATATTATTTAATATTTTATTTAATATTTAAATGTTAAATTGTGATAATTTATTTATTAGATATTATAATATTAAATTATTTTGCGGTATACTGTAATCATCTGTTATTTCACTCTTTTTTATACTTTAATTTTCTTCATTTCAGGCATTCAGACAGGTTAGTTCTTGGTCTCTTATAAACAATAATCAATTATTAATTATTATTAAATCATTAAAAAATATTATTTTTATTAAAAATGATATCAAGTTAATAAGGTTAAGTTCAAATTAAAGTCAAGCAAGTTGTGCTTAACATCTATATTATCATACATGTATTATGTCCAAGCATCCCGCTAAAGGGTGCAGCAAGTCAGTGAAATATTGCTAACCACCCAAGACTCGAACATTAGATCGTATAATTTCGATTCCATCTCTCTACCCGCTTCACCACAAGTTTTATCAACTTGATAACGATTCTATTTTATTCTCTAAACTGTTACATTGAAATATTTGTTTTTAATCAAATTGCGTACATTTGTATATCTAGATATACACATATCTCCAATACTATACTCATGACCCATAGTATCTTAATGATTTTGACTTTGATTTAAGAAATTATTTCAAATATGCTTAAATTAAGCTGAGTAAATTGTGACGTAGGCATTCTCTTGGTTCACTGATGCTATGGTAGAACATGCAGAAATCTTTTGGTCTTTATTTGCTGTTGACATGGACGCTCTGTTGGAAACACAACCTGCCGATACTTGGGACACTTTTCCTCTCTTTCAAATGCTCAATGACTATCTACGAATGCACGGTTAGAACATCTTGAACAGAGAACAATTATTTTATTGCCTTGTATTAGGACTCGAGCAATTTTGTCCGCTGATTTCCAGTTCAAAACTTAACACTGTATGTTATTTTTGGTTAAAACACAAAGTAAATGTTAGAATTGTTAAGCTCCCCTTGTGAGCAGAAAATGGGTCTATAGCTTTATATCGCTCGCTCTATTTTTTAGAACGAAAATTTAATTAATTTAATTAATTAATTTACTACATTAAGAGTTATTTGGTTTCTGCACAGTTCAGAAAATAGTTTTTTGGGCTGAAGTGCAATTCAGCAATAAGATACTCTTTTTCCAGCAGTAAGCTTATTATACAATTGTTCTAATTTATCTAGCCTTTGGTATCTTAATGATATCTGTTTTGGTATGTAAATGCAGAGAGCTTATGTAAGGGAAAGTTTCACAACCACATTCGCGACATGTTTGCACCTCAAGTCGTGCGATATGTTGATCTTATGGAGTCATCCATTGCTCAGTCAGTGCATAATGGATTTGAGAAGGAAACCTGGAAACCTCAAGGGTGTGAATTTTTTTTTGATATAAATTTATTTATTAAAATATATAGCTAACTTAATGCACACTTCCTTCTGTCAACTTAATTGCGAATTCTGAAATGTCATTCTCAAATGATAATTGTCATCTGATAATGATAATTGATAAATGAGAATGACATTTCATATGTTGCTATTCATTTTTTAGTTCAGGGCTCTTTCGGATACTCATTAGGATTACACATCTATTTTATAGGATTTGTTGGTTTGCTCTTTTTTGACAGCCCCGTAACTTTGACGATGGGTTGTCGCTATAGTCTTTTTCTTGTGTTAATCTTTGTCGATTGTCTATACAGACAAAGACTAAAAACATTACACTACAGACTAAAAACATTAGAGACAGATAGACAATAGAGACTAAGACATCTAAGAAACAAATTCTAAGATGTCTTAGTCTCTATTGTCTATCTGTTTCTAATGTTTTTAGTCTGTAGTATCTATCTGTCTCTATTGTCTAAAAAGCTATCTCTAATGTCCCTCTGTGTTCTTATCTTCTTCTCTTGTAGTCTCGTTATCTTCTCGTCTGGTTGTCTTCTCGTCTGGTTGTCTTCGCTTCGGCTCTGCTGTCATGCTGTGCTGGTGTTGCTCTCGTTGGCTCTGCCTCGTTGTCGCTGTATGTCTGTGTTCGTCTGATCTCGTCTGTCTGCTCTTTCCTCTGTTTCTCTTTCTCGTCTTCTCTTGTCTCTCCTCTGTGTCTTTTTCTCGGAATAAGTGGCGCAATAAACACATTGGATTAGTAAATTCTTATCTTAGTATTATTTTTTCTTATCACACATAATATACACTAGTATTTACATACCTACATACATACTTAATATTTACTATTTATGCACACTATCATTTATAATCTACGTATAGATTATATATGATCAATGATTCTTCAGATGAGTCGAGGAGAAAAAAAAAAAACATTTATTACGCTGATATTATTGAAAGTGAAGTAAAGATGATGATGAAAATGGTATTGATATGTGGTGTTCGGATACAAGTCACATTATTTACTGATATAATGAAAGGGTTCCCTAACATCGCTGGGTCCCTACCCAGGCAACGTGCGAGTAATCGACATCATATTGTAATTTTAATAGTTGACGATTGTATATACTCATACACCAGATCAATGAGTTGTTGTTCGGATAAGATTGATGCTATAGAAAACGCTATTTTAAGAGTTTTTTCTTTTTTCTTTTTTTTCTTAAGCGCCAAAGTCAGTTTATTATTTTTCCTACAATGCATTAGAAAGTATTCTGTTGTTTCTTGTTGATTGCACTCATCACACAGCCCGGTGTTATGTTTACCTATTTCATGTAAATAACTATTTAACCAACATTTTCCCAGGCGAAGTCTAGAGATAGTCGTTTCCTTGCTGCGTGATGAGTTATTACTGTATTTTATATTATTTGATATTTGTGATTGTACGTGATAATAGAATCTGCCATTTTTGTCTGTGTCCCATTGTGTTTGCCAGATTTTTGATGTGTTTCTATCGATTTCTGTGTAGGCTTCTCTTAGTTCAAATTTAATGTCAATATCTATACATGTTTTACCTAAAGCTTGTTGGGCAAGAAAATCGGCCTTTTCATTTCCTACAATTCCTATATGACTAGGCACCCACATAAAAGTAATTGATGAATTTA
>JAQIXG010001562.1:0-21386 GCA_034700105.1 Oconnorella tubifera
CGATTTTAGTCATTGTATTACATTGCCTGGTGGTGTCAGGCATTGTAATACAATGCCTGATCGTTTTAGTCATTGTACTACAAGACTGATTTCACACTTTGAATGTAACATATATAATCTATGCTGTATGATGATTTGTGTTTTAGTGTTAACGATTCAGTAGAATGAAAACTTATAGATAGGTGAATCTGTTCTTTTGTGGAAAACAGAAGATTTTAATAAATTAAACTTTACATATTAACTCTGGAATTATTAATTTTATAAATCATTGATTAAAAGTTGAAAATATTTAAGTAAATCTGAGAAACTATAACAAAAATTAAATTTTTCTTATAGAATACATAGATGGTCATAGAATTCATATTTTAACTTTTATAAGGTATTTTTACGCAGTTATTTAAAATACACAATTAGCTATAGAATCAAAATTTGAACCTTTTGTTATGTGCATTTTATATTACAAGTTTTGCTACTCGGCGGTACATGGTGTGGTGAGGCCTACTTTGATAAATGGACCCCAAATCTATATAACCCAACAATCGACCCTACCATTCATTTAATAATCCTATCCTCAATAAACCTAATTCCTAATTTATTCTGTTTCCAGCCAGGGCTTTATCAATATTCTATCCGTATTGGCTTTCTCACCGAATAGTGCCGTAAATTAACTATTCGTATTTGGCCGAACATATAGTTTGTTTCCGATTAAGATTAGTAAATCTAGGTCAATCTTATACAAGCTCAATTAATATATTTCTTTAACATATAGTTACTATTAAACGCCACAATAGGACATTTCACTATGCCTATGGAAAATACTTTAGTTTGAAATATTGGATCACTATAATTTTTGTTAGACCAAATAGTTATGAGTCACTATTAGCATTTGGACAAAAAATCACTATTTTATACAGCCCTACAACAACCCAAACTTTAAGTAGTCGTAGTGGAGGACGTTTCTTCGATTCGCGTGTCAGATATCTATGGCAAATAACTACTCAGTTTGGATAAAACATAAAAGTTATTATGGAGCTCGTGATAATTTAGGAATCTCAAATGTACCAAGATGATGAGGAATCAAAACGTACTAAGTCAGTTTTACGAAGCAGACAAAAGATTTCGATTGATGAAACTCGGTGACTGTGAGTGAAGCCATTGTTTATAAATCACGCCATGCAGAGCAACGACTTTCTGCAATGAGACGTTGATGGCGTTGATCAACTTTCGTCACTTTTATCAATTCTTAATTTCACGATTTCAGATTTAGTAATTATTGGCACACAATTAATGGCCTTGGAAGGTAATATGTTACTCTGAAATATCATTTCAATATATCCACAATCAAGCTGCAACACTTTTGTGGGCCAATATTCGGTTTTCAGGCTTGTAATATTATGATATGTCTTGGGCGTTCGCAGAAATTTTGTTTTGTGATTTAGAAAGGTCGCCCAGTTTATTCATAAAGTGTCACATTGAGGCATTTACAAGAAAGCGATCATCAATACTTCTTTAAAAATAATACATGTAGAAGTAATGTTTTTTTTATCAAAGTAAGGTTTATTTTAGGTAGGCACTGGATTAGAATATGTAAGATAAGAATAAGGAGCTGAACCCCCTTGTTGATAAATATTGACACTAATTAAATTATTGTTATGTAAACTCAATAATGAAACTCGTGTTTACTCAAATGCATTGATTTCATTTACCTGGATCTGGTTGTTACCCAGATATTGACCGATCAAGAGTCCGTCCAAGGTTGGATGTCTGGACAATTAAAGCCGTGTCTCGACTCCGCGTGCAATATTCAGAGACAGACGAGAGAGGAAGAAAACTAGTAACAAAATCAGTTAACTTTGCAACAGTTTAAGTTAAACAATTAGACCGAATTTACAAATTTTAATACAAAACTAAAACTAAATACAACACTCATTAAGTTTTATCATAGTTTTTTTAAAGTGATTGGTCGAATAAACATAAATAATGGTGAAGAAAGTATCAACTCAGGTAATTTAAATCTTATAATATTGATTAGGTATATTGAATCTGGTAAAAAATAGAATCCGACTGAGCATTTTAATTGCATATTATGAACCAAGTATTCACTCATCACATGGTTCATCCAGGCCAACGTGCAGCGTGCGATATTATCATCTTCTTTGATTTTATCTTATGTTTAATAAATATTTCTGTAGAACAAAATTGAGATGTTTGTCCATCATTCATTGACTTATTTGTACTATTGTTTGTTATAACCTGATGAAACAAGCAAACTTCTAATGGTCTTTAAATTGGCGTTGTGATCCCTTGTAGCTCAGTGAAATGAACTCGTCAACGGCTCGACTAATTGTTTTATTCTCGACATATTTTATTCCCTTAAATCCTTTGACTAAATTATCGTAACAGAAGTTTGTAACATGCTGCACAAACCTTACATAGGGATTTTGGGATAATTAATCTATCATAGAATCAAAAATTAAAGAATAAGATTAGGACTATTTTATTAATCGTATTCGTATCGTATTCCGTACTTATAACGCACCGCGCGATGTCAGAAAACTGACAATTCCGAGGTGCGGGTTGAGTACAGACTACTGACGAAATCATTTCTGATTTAAAAAGCATTTAACTGAATTTTCAAATAAATTAGCATTAAATACGATAAAAAGTGTGTGCAATATAATATTCAGAGAAAGGATTGCAATTTGCAAATACATTATGGCTTAAAGGACAGCATTAGATTAAGTTGATCCGTATGAACTTCTGGTGTTAATGTTACAGGCTGAACTGGAACGCGAGTTTCGAGCTGCTGGAGACAGAGCTGTCATAATTGACTTCTACGCCACCTGGTGTGGCCCTTGTAAAGACATTGCTCCTAAGCTTATCGTGAGTTAAATATTCTAGGTTTTATCGTTTATGGGGGGTTTAGCTATATACTTAGATCAGTCGTGTTTATTACTTGTAAACATAAGCAAATTACTTTATACAAAAAATAAGTAATACATGACTGTCATCTTTCAAATGATATGCAGCGCTATAATGTCGTGAAACTGACGACTTGGGCTATTTTTTATTTTTTAAATCTTGAAACTCTGATAATGAACTGAAATTGTCTTCGAAAATCTATACAATTCTTTTTATTGATTATACTAACAGAACTGATTATGTGCCTTGATGCTATTAATTACAATTATATAAAGTTGCAATGTCAACATGCCTAAATATTTGCTGGAAATATTTGATTTATTTTATATTTGATTTGATTCTCCCTTTGCAAAATCTGTAATAAACAGTGTTATTAGACGCACTAGTAAAATATCATATAATATATTGTATCGCCGAACAGTAGTCTATAGGACTACTATTATTTTACAATGATATAATATAAATGTTTACAACATAAATGTCTGTATTAAGTTCTTGTTGTTGTCGTGATTCTGGAAGCATGTTCTATAGTTATTCAGGTTAGATTATTGATCAACTGCATTGTAAATATATTGCTTTGTGTTTATTATCTCTTTATTTCCTTTATAAACGTTAGTTATTGCCTTAAGTCATTGTTTTAAGATTTCTTCCAAGTTTTATTATCCATGTCAAAAAGGATTCTATCGATAATTTCATTATCTTTTTCACTTCAAATGTGTTTTTTTTCTTTTAAAATAATTATCCTTAAAAATTGAAGTATGCCTAGTGGCATATTTGCTAATATTTCCATGTTAAAAAATGTTTTTATGATGAGTAGAAAACACAATATTTCGAGAATCCATTTTCCTTCAGTCCTGATATCAGTGTGACAGAGAATATCTCATCCGTTTGATTTATAACATTAATAAACATAATATATTTTGAAATGTTTTTAATCTATAACGGTACACTTGTTTAGCTATTTACACTTTTTATTAATGTATTCATTTTATTATTTTATGATACGATTATTTAGCTAAAATTTATGTTTTATGTGAATATTTATTGTTTAGTGATTATTTTCTACACCTACTTTTATTTTATATATTTCAGTTCACTATTAATTAAATTTTATCTATTGTTTATTAAATATGAGACGTCTACATTTATGATTTAGGAATTGTCTGAGAAGTATCCCAGCGTCGTTGTGTTGAAAGTGGACGTCGATAAATCTGAGGTGAGATTGATATTGATCTTTTGATTTATGATCAAAACTCCTTTTACATTTTAAAATTGAATTTCTTTGGTTTCTAAATATAGAGCGTCTAAATATAGCTGTTTTCAAAATAATTTATGAACATTTGAGTTAGAGTTATGTTTGAGTTGAAGTTATAATTCTAAACGCAATGACAACCCTAACTTTAATCCTAATTCTAATGCGTATATTTCAATAACAATTCTATCTTTAGACGTGTTATATTAAGAAACTGTGTGAATTTAATTATAGAATGCAATATGCCAATATGCGATCGAAGTATTATTATTAATTATTTTATTTACTTTAATAAACTGTTCATGTATCGTTTGATTATTCTAAAAATGGATACTATAAACTTATTATTTATTCTTTTATGCCACACATTTTAAACAAACAGTTATATCAAATTAAACTGTACTATTTGAAATGTTACACTTTATGCTGACGTGGAATTTGAAATAAAGACGCATTTTGAAATACAATACCATGTGTCACAAAGATCATACTGATACTACCTGTTAATGTAAAAATATCATGACAAATATTATCGTCCGAATGCTATATTATTTCTTGCAATTATTTTGTTTCATAATTTTAGCTTAAAAATGATATTGTGTTTCTCGACGACAAGAGAACTTGGTAGTTAATGTTAAACTTTATTTCTAATTCACTGATATGATAATGAAATCAGAACTACAATAATAACAACTGTTTGGTTTCTTAATCTAATAAGCAATGGCATATTAAAAACTTTTAAAAGTCAAATGAATTTTTCTTGGTGGCGTCTAAAATCGATGATGCTCATATTCTTATTATAATTATTAAGATTCTTTACAAAGCTATTTTCTAATTCAATCCGATTGTAGAGTTACAACTTCTATAGAACAATGATCCGCTTGTCGATTTACAGTCTTATGCTGAAGACAAAAATATTTTGTTCACTATTTTTCAGGCAATTGCAACAAAGTACAAAATCAATTGCATGCCGACTTTCAAGGTATTCATCCGCGGACAGGAAGTGAGGGTAATAATACCGAATTTTTATTTGTTTAAAGCTGTCAACAATAAGCCTGATTTATTTTCTCGGTGTGAAAATTTCAATGAATCTATAGATTTTTTATTATTGCTGCACGAAAAGATAAATGTATTTAATTTACAAAAGAATTCTATTAAGCTGGCATAATCGCCTTAATGAAGTAAAATGTCGCGTAGCAATTCTGATCGGTACAATTTCTGATCGGGACTTAGATTTTTGTCTTAAATTTGATTATATCTTTAAGAATGATTATATCATTTAAATAACTGATACATCTTTACCACCAGAGATTGCTATGGTTTTTTTCTACATTTCTCTATTGACCCTATAATTTTTTTTCTTGAATAAATGAATTATATAAACAAAGCATTTAATAAATGCTTTGTTTGGTGTTCGAATGATTTATTTACATTTCTATAAATAACAGATTAAATTTATTATAATTATAAATATTATTATGTAAAATGTGTCTCAGTATAAACAATTATACTTTTAAATTATGTTTTTTTATTTAATACATGTACACTGTACAGGGTGGCACTGTTTCAAGTGCAAGCGCCTCGCTCTTAGAGAATCTCTTTAAAAAGTACAAATAAAGTCATTCGTCAGAGAAATTCAGAATTTCAAAAAATATTTTATTCAATTTTCAACTGAATTTTTAAATGAAAATTAATTTCATTTAATTATTTAACTGAACATTGTTTAATTATTTATAATTGTTTAACTGTGCAATAAGAAGTATTTAGTGCTATATTTTTCATTGCAATTAAATAAATTTGTTCTCTAGTTTGCTGACTCTAGATAATTTATTTGATGTTTATTTCTAAAAAGTTGTCCTAATGCTACTAGATTTTCTATGTTAAGTCAGTTAGAAAACATTAAACAAAAGATGAACATGTAGACCTATCCTAGATGATTAAAAATAACTCGCAGAAGAATTATTATTATTAGCAAAACAAATCTTCTTGAACAATTATGATTGTGATTCAATAGTACACAAATCTCTCAAATTTCGGAAGTAGGCCTAGTAATTAAATTTTATGACTCAAATAAGGCAAAGACAACATTGTAAATAATTTTCTAAAAAATAATTTAGTAATATAGTCGCGACAAAAAATAGCAATACAACGTAATAGTAATATCATTACTACAGCTGTCTATATGAATTAAAATGTCTTATTCATTTAAGAGTAGCATATACGCTATAGGCTACAATTTATTAAACTAAAAGAATTTTTTATTAGTTATCGCAAGATTCATATTTTAAATTTATTAACACTTAACGCACTAATATAATTCATAGTGAAAATATAAATATTAATTTAGTAGGTTTAACGAATTAATTAAAGGTTAATTAATTCACATTAACTTTTCATTTAAACATGGAGATACTTAGCGTTGAATTAAAACGTTGAATTAAACGTTGAATTAAACAATGATATGAATTTTGTTCTTCAGGCTACAAGAATAACGAAGTATTATTACTAAAAATAGAAAAACGGAAATAACCGCAAGAACTGTAATTAAAATGAGAATGAAAGTTATTATTATTAGAATTGAAAGATTGAAACAATGAGAACGATTAGATTGATGCATGACTTCTATATAATGATAAGAAATAGAGATTAACAATGAACGCTGCAGTTATTAGAGATTAACAATGAACGCTGCAGTTATTCTTGTGAACTAATTAGTCAGCATTGCTTTAAGCGTTGCGACAGTATTATTCGATAATTAACGCAGTGACAAAGTTAAAAATAAATCAACCGTTGCCCATACTATAAAAATATGAAAGAAGCAGTAATAATCAGAGAAAAAAATTCAAGCTGAAGTATATTATAGGCCTTATATACGAAATGTACATGTATATCAAAAAGTACGATCATACGTGTGTAGTAACTTTTGCATCTGCAAAAATCTAACAAAAATCACAATAATTTAAATCACAATAGTTTGATCACGACAATTCATTATCACTAATCTATTTGCGTGACTATGCTCGTACAATAAAATCTATTCTGGCAAGATAATTTGAACAAAAACAAAAACTGATCACCGGAGGTATTTTAATTTAAATTATTTTTATTTATTTTCCACTGCTGTTTGTTTTGATAAAGTAAATTCTTATGCAAAACATAATATACTTTAAAGTGTTTCTTCCAGTGTGAGACAAAGTTTTAAATTTAAAAAAATAGTAAAAATAGTAAAAGAATATTGATAAATACTATAAATCATTTTTTACACAACAATGTAAAAATGTAAAACATATTTACAAATCTAATTTTAAATTACATCTATTATAAAAATTTAATTTTAACAAATTTTATTAAATATAAAATTCGAAAATTAATTAATTAAAAACTTTAGTGAAACTTTTTGTGACATTCAAATTCTCTCTCCTTCCAAATTCTCATAACTAATTTTTATTACCCTCCGGTTACTGTGCACTCACTGCACACATTGTAATAAATATACAGTAAATTAAAATATTAAAATAATTACAAGAAAAGAGCCATTCCAAAAATAACGACAATATCTACTAATGATTACAATGCAACAATTAAAAATCGTTATAATTACGAATTTGTCGCCGGCACTGGTACATTAGAAGGCTGAGCCCGTTGATGTCCTGACTTAAATGACTTTAACTTTTGTTCTTCTGGATTTCTGCGGCAGATTCTAAACAATGCCCTGACTACGCAAAGCAGTAAGATGGCCAGAGGTATTGCAGCAAAAACACAAGGCAGAATAATGTTGAGACGATTCCAGTTTTGAGGTCTATAGATGTTTCCAATTGTGGTCGAAGGAGGTTCATCGATGGCGCTTCTATTGACCGCTGCGTTATCGGATGTGACTGTTTCTTCTATAGGTTCTTCAATACTGCTGTTGCCTCTCGGGGGATTTTGATCATCGTAGATTGATCCGTAATCTCCAGCTATCACTGATGAAGGAATTAATCCAAATATGACGACAATAAATAGAAGACAATTGGATGCGAAGGATGTTCTCAACTTCATAGTGTTCTTTTGAATTTTTTCTGCGTCTAAGGAAAATTGTATTTCAATCAGTGATTTAAAATATACATTTGTTTACAAAGTTTACACAGAAATTTTGAAGCTTTTTCAAATAAAAGAAATTATCGTTCAAATCTTGAAAATTTGAGACTATGTTACATTTAAAATCTTCTCTATTTTTTTATCAGTATTGTTAAAATTAATAACTTACAGTTATTTTTATGTAACTTAAGGCGAGGACTATATAGAATATAACGAAATATCTGAAAATAGAACATAAGTTTGCTAATAGAAAATTTAACCTTAAATAAACGTTAATAGGACGCTGATATATAATGGCATACGATTTTCCATTCCCACAATTGTCTACAGCGTTTGCATTCTCACAATTTCTAGCAACTTCATTACAATGCGTCGTCAAATTTTTCACTGATTCCTACCGTAATATTATCTGGACATGAACAGATGCTAATCTGCATAGTAATCAGTTAGAGCTTATATGAAAAAGAAATTCAAAATGAAGTCGATCAATCATGATTAAGCTTTCTATGTCAAATCTTGAAATAAACAATGATATTACTAAGTCTACTGTATTTCTGAGCGTTTTATTATCGACTGAGATCTTTTCAACATTGTCACTATTTCCTCGGAATTGGTAAATCTATGTCTTTCGCTACCGTAACTTTAAGTTGTCAATAAGAGAGTCTCGAGTCTTTGTTGTTGACTGTATACACAATTATTGATCAAACATTTCAAGCAAAGAAGAATGAGACTTTAAGAGTAACCTTCAAACGCTTGAAAGTGAAAATATAAAAGTAACCAAAAATTAATTTTTGGATATGCGTTCATTTGTATTCTTTTGTCTGCTTTAACTTAAATTCAATACACTTGAACATAGCAACAAGAAAACTAAGCAACAAATAAGAAGCGAAATATAACAACGCGTGTAGAATATCAAATGGCAGACTTGATATGGAAAGTGATCACGAATTTAATATAATATGGTAAAGTCTTATAAGGGCACGAAGAAAAGGGTAACAATAAAAAAGAGAGCGCACATATAAAAGTCCATCGATATTAATTGGGTTCTTAATGCAGACAACTACCAATTAGAGCGATACTAAAAAGAGCGACTGTAATCTCAATCATCATAATTTCAAAATAGAAACATGTTGCTCGAGACAATTCAACCGTATTTAAATATAAATACAGTTTACTGTCAATCAGTAGACAAATTAAAAATTAAAATTTCATCAGAGTTTATTTGTGAATTCAAGATTAGATTGTGCTCTATTCCATAAAGAGTTTATTCTTAGCATTGCTCCGCCTTCATTTGATTCATACTCGTGGTTCTGTAATAATATCATTACTCTCATCCAATTACTGTCAATGGATAAGGAAACACTTTTAATCGCCATGCACGCTCTATCGAGTGTCGCTTTTAGTAGAAGCGCCCTTATCTGCGAACTCTTTTGAATCATGGTCGCCCTTCTGTGCATCCCTTTATTGATGGATGCCACATTATATTAACATAAAATATTATTTTCATAATTGTTTCAAATAATATTTGTTCTATGATCGCAATTATTAAAACACGCTACTGCATGACAGCATTTGATCCGCCATGGGATTTTAATACATGAAATAAAATTATAATTCCATGAAGGCCACCTGCAGTCAAAGTATTGTATTTATTTGCCTATTTATTTGATTTTAAATACATCCCAGTTAAAAAAACTGCATCCATAATAAATGTCTGATACCATTATGATAACAATATTTTCTTCACTGAAAACCACTGTATTTAAACTACAGTATATAGACTCATGTTGAGTGTCTATTGACAATTACTGTATAATATTTTATATTATGTTTAACTTAATTTTTAATGTTAAATATTACTTTGAATAGCAGAAGGTATAATTATTTGATTCCGTGACGGCCAGGGGTGTAGTCCTAAAAAATAAGTGGTGGACCGCCTGGATGAGTGGAGTAAGGCAAAATCTTTCTGGAATTTTTGACAGAGAGACACTCAAAGAACAAATATATAGGCCCAAACTGATAATGCTTTAAACACTTTTTATATTATCTGTGTGCAGATAATATAAAAAATTAATTTAAAAAACAATCAAATAAATAACAATCAAATCTTCAAATGCAAAATTTAGAAAATTAATTTTTTTTCATAAGTTGCTTTTATTAAACAAAGCTCATGAAAAATAAAAGTTTTTGTGTAAAACGTTTTATCCAAGTTATCAAATGACCTCACATAAAAGTTATCTATGAGAATTTATCCACCAATTTATATCCATAACTAAAAGTAGACCATTGGACTGATTGTTGGCGACCACAACTGTGACGGTGTCAACGGTCTGATCCGATTTTTACATAGATTTGAGCAAAATAGTGGGGGAACGCGTTCCCTCCCTGGAAAAAAGTGGGGGAACGGCGTTCCCCCGCCCCACTACACCACTGGTGACGGCTGCCCGGATATTGACCGGACTTGATAGACTAAGCGATCGTCCACAGTTAATAAGTGACTCTACACTGTATATTTGGAATGAAAAATAATTACACATCTAAATTCAATGTTTAAATGACTCACTGGATCATAGTAAACAGCGATCATAGTCAAAGATACTAAAACTCTATTTCATCGGTTCTCAACCTTTCATACTCACGGACCATTTATAAATTTTGGGTCTTGGTCACGGATCACCACTTAAAATTGTGCTCTGGTTCATTATAATAAACCCTTTTTATTATGTGTGACCCCGCCATGAATTTAAAGTTTTAATAGAACATTATAGTATAATATTCTATTATGCTATAAATCTAACTATTGAAATAAAAAATTGTTAAGAAATTATCGAAACTCTTCCGTTTGTATGGTTTTAAATAAAAAATGCATAAATTTTAGGCCTTGGTTGCGAACCACCAGGTAGATGGCCGCGGACCACCAGTGGTCCGCGGACCACAGGTTGAGAACCGCTGCTCTATTTGGTTAATAAAAATGAAAATAAGAACAACAAAAGGGAGCGCTTTGATTTGAAAATGAATAACCCTACTTATAATTATTGTATCGTTCAGCTGTTATTTGACATTGTATGTAATGTGTTTTTAAATTGTATCTTTCTTTTGACGAAAAATATATAAATAGCTTATTTCATTATATAATATGCATCAATGATAAATATTATGTAATTGTTGATATTTCTTTATTTTAAAATATTTATAATGCTGCAACTATAATAAGACTTTATGGGAACTTAAGTTTTAGAGAATTAAAATCTTATAAATTAGTATTTTACTTGGAAAAATATGCCAGGATATATAATACACTGTATATCCTGCTATATTTAACGCTCTATTCATTACAAATCTAATGCAATTGATATTGCATTAGATTTGCAAATCGAATAACTCACTCTTGTAAGTATTAAAAAGTACTAAAACAATTCAACTTAATAGAAGAAAAAGGCAAAACATATCTCAGAAAACGTTAACGAAAAGTCTCACTACGTCAGATGCAACGTTGGACGACGCGATAACGCATGCGACGTACTCAAAGCGACGACTCGTAACGACTTGCGTGCGGTGTTCGAACGTCACTCAAGTGCAACCACGCAGCGTCGCGCTCTATTGATAAAGCTGCGGCAAAGATTATTCTATCCATCCACTCGCATAATTTTAGTGCAAATTGAGATGAAAAATGAAATACGGACGCTTATTTCGTACTCTCTCAATTTAAACAAATTGCGTCAACAATATCAGTTTGATCATATATTAAATTTTGATGATTTATATCGCATGCGTATGTTTATATAAACATATTTTGTAAGAATTAATATATATATTTGAAGTAGATATTGATGAACAATGGTTTGTCGAGATAAATATTACACTTGCATCACATTGCATTGTTACAAGCTATAAATTTATTTGGAGAGAGTTTTTGAATTCGATTATAACTATATATCCAAAATATATGCAGATATGCACTTTATGTTGGATTGTTAAATACTGCTTGATCTACAAGCAGACACTCTAGTTAGAATTATAATAGGATTAAATTAAACTTAATAACATGTAGGTTATGCGTAGGTGTCTAATTATTACGTGATATAATTAGGGGGAGGGGTCAGTAGAACAACGATCAGCTTAAAGTCAGGAATTCTTTCAATTTTAATTAGATTTGTTAATTATAATTAAACAAGTGCTATAATTATTATGGAAAATCTATACTAGAATAACTGTTAGCCGCTAATTGCGTAACCTTCTTAAAAACCGACGTTAAACAGCGTTACCGGGTAACCACTAACTAGTGTTAACTGCTTAACAAGCGTTAATTATCGTTAACCAGCGTTAAGCACTAATCAGCGTTAATGATGTTAACCGTTTACTAACACATCTCTTGAAATGCTTCACCACCCCTTGGTGACTAATGCCTTGCAGACTTATGTCTAGAATATTATGCATACAGTGTCATTATACAGATTTCTTACAAAGTAGTAAAATTTAATGAAAAGTTAAGGTAATGTCGTGTAATAATTGTATCATTAGCATAGCAGAACATTATCACTTATGCAAAGTAAACTGAAAGCAAAATGTAGATACATGAACAAATTATATGATTGCTAATGCATAGGCATAGACTGCTAAGAGATAGAAATGTTAGGATTACATTTAAATGATAAATTTTGAAGTTATTAGCCACGTAACATTATATATAACTGTAACATATAACATTTTCCGCACCTATGAATTGTCAACGATCTGACAATTAACGTACGGCGCGTAAGAAGTGAAGGATACGATACGATGTTACATTAGCACTAGAACATTGGAAGCCCACACCTTAATTAGTTAAAAATTATTTTTACACTGTAATGTTCGAATTAGCTACATAAAAAGTAATATCAATTGAAAAAAAATAATATATCAGATTTAAGAGCTTCCAAGATAAGCAGAGAGACTACATCTCTGCCTGGTGATTGTATTTTATAACACAATATGAACGTTACAATCTCTACAAAGGAAGACAAAAACGTTTTCAAGTCAATTTTTACGAGTGCTGGACGTTTGTACTCAGTGGCGTAGGCAAGGGGGGGGGGTTAACGGGGGTTAAAACCCCCCATTGGCTTAGGAATTTTTTTGTTTAGCAGTGAACCCCCTCCCCCTTGCGAAGATATAGTGCACATTTTTGATTTTCTGGAGTCGGATACATGTATTAAGGATTAATAATATATGTAATTCGAGATCGAATTCAAATGACGATAACTAAAAATCATTACTGCAAACTTTGGAGGAACCCCCTCCACTTAGTCAATTCTTGGCTACGCCATTAGTTGTACTTTTTTTATGAAAATTTGAAATTTTTGTTCAAAAATCCTTTCATATCATGATTTGTCACCAATTTTAGTGATGTCTTTATTTTGATCCGCACAATGCCTCAGAATGATTTTATATAGCTATCATGCCCCTATTCGTAATAATAATAATCCATTAATGTGTTATGTTACTAATCTAAAAATAATTACATTTCTCTTTGTCTGAGCTACTAAGTGAGCTACAAGCAAAGGAGATCTGAGTGCGAATTCCTTTTTCACACAGATAAATTGTTACAGACTGAATCTTTAAACTTGATTGGCTTTTACTGCGCAGCATTAAAATATTACTTTTTATTTTTTTAAGTTATTCTGGCTATCGTTTAATGGGCATCGGTGACCAGCACTTGAACAGAGAATCGTTCTGGATTTATATCCTTCCCAAGTAGACAGGTTCATTTTCTCTCGCCTCTTTCTTACTTCGGGCCTTAACTCCCTTTCTCTTCCTGGAGCAAACCAGCATCGTAACGCCGTCTAATAAATACAGTACGAGTACAATCCAGACGAGATTGTAGGACCATCCAAAGTGAATAATAGAGTCAGGATTGAGATTGTGCTTCATGTGCTTCTCTTCAAAGTAAACAGACTGTTTGAAAACTTCCAGTGTCACCCAGCTGCTTGCTCCTGTAAAGAAAATACATGAAGAATACATTAAATATTCATAGCCAATTACATTTACATGACATATATTCATAGCAAATTAAATTTACTGTGTAACATACAGTGTATTTAAGTTTCGCTACATTATATTTACTTTTTAGAATCTGATAATTGCAACCAATTCTAATATTTGAAGATCTTTCTTGTGAAACGAGAAATAGCAAATAAAACGTGAACAGTGCCCAATTAAAAGAATATTCGAGAGTTATTTGATAATATTAGCAACAGCTTAATAATATTAAGTTTTTGATAAAATTCATACGCATATCTCTAATGTCTTGATATTTGGACCCGATTCTTTACTGTCTTTTCTGATGTTTCTATTCTTGCCATCAGTGTTGACAATAAAGAAATAAAATAGTCAAATTGATTATAGATAATTTACATAGTATGTAAAATAATTAAATTCAATTTGACTATTCTATTTTTTATTGTCAACATTGATCGCAAGAATAAAAACTACAAGAAAAAACAGTAAAGAATCAGGTCTAAAACACCGGGTCATAATATTATATGACTTTAACAATGAGTAAGCACTGTAATGGATAACAAACTCGGGGAAACAATAATCCGATGTGCAGTAAACATTTTAAATGCCAACGTTACAACTAAATTTACTCATCAGATTACTACATATTAGATAATTTATAAACAGAAAATTGATTTCTATTGCCAGAAATAAATTATGCTAATTTGAAGAGTTTCAGATGTCAAACCTAGACAACTGAATAACTTGTAAATGATGCAAAAGACAAAAAACTTATTTAACGAAACCGATTACTAAAGTAAACTAAAATCATTTCTAGCGTTTCTAAGAAAATAGAGAATTTAATATACATCTAAACATTCGAGATTAAGCGAACTTTCTCATTGTTCAGTGGCAGAATAGAATACCTAAAATAATCATAAAGTCGGAGAGAATCAGACTCCTATTTCTATTTCAATGTTCAGATTTTAGCTTGTTATCATATCATCCTGTACCATTTGCAGTATATTTTAGTCATCTTAACTTGTCAATACCTAACCAAAATGCTAAATTGACATTTGGTAACTTATTAAGAAAGTTGCTATAAGCTTATATACTCCCTGATGAAGTGCCATGATAAATTGTATTCGTTGAAGTTGATTGATTCACTAGTTTTTAAACGCAATGGAGAGAGTTAGGAATCACGCAGTGAATCAAGATAGCATGATATTGACTTTACTTTGCAGATGAATGATATAATAAGTTTATTTTGTATATTGTATACATGTCAAATTATACATTTTTGAGAATTCTTGAAAACTTTAACGGGCTGACAGATTAAAACGAAATGAATCATCAATCAATGGTTCAGTCCGTTGACGAAATCCTTTGATGAATCTTACGCAGGATCAACTATTACCTTGATGAACAGTCCCTTGATGGATAGTCCTTTGATAAAAGCTATTGCGAGAGTTTGATTATAAATTGACAGTGATGAAATGAAGACAGCACCACTGGAGAACAATACTCAAAGCCAAGATGGTAATTATTGGTATCCCCTTATAATAGTCTCAAGACAAACACAGTATCTCTAGAGTACTCACAATTGTAAAACTACTAATAAAAAACTGCGTACAAACACAGCAATGATGAGATCGAAATTTTTCGTTACCCTAAATACGGCAAGTTGATTTAATGTATCATAGCACTGTTAGCGCATAACTTTGGATTGCTACGTCACATTGTTGGAGAATTTATTTCAAGAAAACTTTTCCTCTATATCGCTCTACCGTAGATAACAAAAGTCTCTAAAATTAAGCGAGCGCACTAAATTCTCGTCTGGTTAGCAGGAAACCAAGTATTGCTAGAAGAAATAGTGCAGAAAATTACAGTTTGCTTTGTGCGCCACAACAACATATCCATGGTTTCAAAACAGTCTGATGCGGCGCTGCGCACAGCAGTTATTATTTTTGAGACGCTTCAATGCGAAATGTATTATCATCTGGGTGATAATAGAGTATCGGCGAACTGCAATAACAATCTACTGTTGGTAATTTTATATTTAATCTCAGACACCCAATTTTTCTGATCAAAAGTTAGAATACGAGTACTATAGGATTTTATAATAACGCATTATATAAAATTCTATATTAAATCCTATATCCACACTCATTGATATTCAACATAAAACAACTGTAAAGATTGCAATAAAGATAGTCTACTAAAAAGACTTGACTGTTTGTAAAATAGTCAAAGTAATTAAAGTAGTCCATAATTTGCAGTACAATTTCAATGCCTGCTATTGTGAGCATATATTTAATTAATAACCTAAACCAGCGGCAAACAATTTTTTATAATTTTGAGGGTAGAGGTGAGGGAGGGACAAGCTTAATAATAAAAAAACAGTAAAAATATATTTTTCGGAGTTTAATCTACATTACGCATTTGATGTAATATATCAAAGATCAGAGGGTTGCGCGTTCAAATCACGTCGTGGTCAATTTTTTTTAAATAATAGATTCTTCCAATTTCAACTTTAAAAGGCTAATTCCCGTCCTTGGACGGGATCTAAACCCAGTTTGTAATAAATAGCATTTATGAGTTTTAATGGTTCTTATGCGTAAGCTATTACTGAATGCCCACGGCAAGATTGAGAAAGATTGGATCCGTAAGAACTCGAGTGTTGACATGTACTTGCATCGGCTGATGTGGAAATATTTGCTATTTGCTCTGGATGCATTCGGCGTAAATTGCGCAAAAACGTTAAATCAATGGCTTATATCTCTGACCGCATACAGCGAATAGAGAGTGTATGGCAAGCAAGAAATTACAAGAGAAACATAAGTTGAATGTTTTTATCTTTATCTTAGTTTTCAAGAAGTTGGGTGGCAGATATTTAAATAGAAGACACTTCAAATTTTAAGAAATAGAACTCAACTTGCTATTGAGCAAGGCAGGAGAATGAGTTGTAAATGTTTCTGTGATAATAAAAATTATATTTGCTTGAATTTAATTCTTTTTACAAACAAACATAAATTTTCAGCACATTACAAGAACAGGCACGAGCAGTAGAGTAGGCCTATATAGGCTACATGTACGATAATAACAAAAATAGTATAGAAAACGATAGTATCAGAATACCTCAATTGTAAACAATTCGCCATATTAAGGAAGGAAAAATACTTTTGCTACAAGACCTCTTTAGATATGCAACAACTATAATTGTTAATGAATGGAATAGCTTTAATGGTATCATGCAATAGTAGAACTTATTCGTTATTATTATTATAATATTCATTTTAATTGTTTAAAAGTGAAAAATATTCCAATCAGCACTTGTACTGTCAAAATATAAAAGCTATCCCAACTTTGATAAATTTCATTACAACTGTGCATTTTAAATGATAATGCAATAATTTATAACAATCTAATTGGAAATTTCTAAAACTTTTATATTAAACCAATTTCATACCCAAACACCGGTAATTGATGTATTATTGCTAATATAAATAGATAATCTTGAACGATTAAAGATAATGCATACCGGTAATGAGCGCTAGACAGCCTGATAGTCGTTTGTACATGTAGCGAAGCTGTTCGAGAGAGAAATATACAAAGATATTTGCAATTCCAGATAAAATCAGGCTTATAAATCCAACTGCTACTGTTGATCTGCGGAAATCTAATCATAAAGTTGACATAAATGTTTTATAAACGATAAATTGAATACATTAAAGATTTAGAGATGACATATTTGTGAACATAATTGGCTATTATTCTGTACTTATATCCAATCTATCTCATTTATAACCACATATAACTGTCCAAAATACAGGTGTACCTATAATATAGAATTATTGCGATTAATCAGCAATATGATATCGATTTCAGTCAAAAAATATAACGCTGGACTTGTAAGCATTAAAGGTTATGAAATTAATTTCATTAATATTATAAAACGCATTTAGAAAGCGTCTTTAAACGCCGGTCCACATTAGCCGACATTCTGCACAAGCTCGTCGTGAAATTTTCACGCGTGAACACGTGTGCAAAAAAACGACATTCCCAACGACACTTCAATGCAACTTCAACGACAGTCCAACGACATTTTTCACGCATGCAAAAAATATCGTTGGAGTGTCGCTAGGGTGTCGTTGGAGAGTCGTTGGATTGTCGGCCAACAGTTCAAAGACACTATTTTTGCACGTGAAAATTTTACGAGGAGCTCGTGAAAAATGTCGGCCAATGTGAACCGGCCTTAATAGAGTTGACAAACAGTTAGGTAGAAACTGCAAAAATACACGATATATTAATTTGCTTCATTAATTACACGGTAAATATGTATTATATATCGCCATAACTATGTGATCATATGTAATTACAGTACATTACAAAGACTAATTGCACCGTACACTAGTAAATTGTACATTATTTGCAATAATTTGACCGGTAATTAGATTTTCATTTATTTCATTTTCTATAGTAATTAATTATAAAAATGCTATTGAATTTAATGCAATCTTATATCTATCTAATACAATAGATTGTTTACAAATTTAAAGTTTTTAAAGATATTTATAACCTCATGGACTATGATGTGGCATTTGTTTCGAATTTATCTTTCAAACCTATGATTAGTAAAAGTTATCAACACCCCAAGTAGTATACTGGATAGTGAAATTTAACCTGTATGCTGAATTTAACCTGTATGCAACCTGATGAAATGCTTAATTCTAAAATAATTAAACACATCAGTTGTTTCTTCAGCACTCTATTTAGAATTAATTTTCAACTAAGTAGTAAGAATACGTAATTACCCAATATCTTTGACTCGTCATCTCGATGCAATTCATTAACATATTCGGGCAACGTGAAATACATAGCTCGACAATAATTTACTGAAAATTACAACAATATTAATGATACAATTTATTTTAATATATTACGAATTGCTTTCAAACATTGCACGATCCCTGTTATTCACGAATATCGGAAAAGTTCACTGAAACGATTTGAAAGGCAAGATTAAAACTATAACTCTCATTATTAAACTATTTTAAATAAATAAAGAAGATAAATTTTAACCCTAACCCTTAGCTTAACAGTTGCTAAACAATATGTTCACATTACAATAATATTATAATAGTTGGCAATCTACAAGATTAATTATTCTCTATTTTAGAACAAATACATAGCATATACATAAATTATAGCTTCTCATAGTCGACCAGTTGAAGGAATGTTTCATCCATGATTTATATCTAGGCATACTTTCAAATGATTTTAATTTCGTTTCTCGGACACAGAATTTAACGCCAGCTAGTTGTTTTTTGCATTTATAAGGTCAAATATTGTGGAATACTGAGGAATACAATTTTTAAATTTCTTGCGCTCTCTTTCAAATAATACGATAATTTAACCTCCGTCGGATTATAGTTTAGAAATTATATCATTATAAATTTTGTTATAAATATCTGTATATTCTCTCAATCTCTCTGTCTGTTTTAAATTTGTGTAAATCGATCGTTTGTCCATTTGTCTGCTTATCTGTTTTTTTGTTAGTCTATTAACTGTTTGTCTGTTTTGTGTGTTTGTTATAATGTTAGCTTCTCATTCTATAAAAACTATATAAAAATAAAAAATCATTAATGACCCTCTGCTGTCTGTTAATATTAATAGTCCTGCAGTGGCAATTTTGTAGGCTGTGTCTATGAGAATTATTGATTTACATATTGTTATAGGCTACTTACTATAGAGCATTTTATGTAACGTTGCGACCAGTCATTAAATCAATGATGTATTTCAACATTTCTCCTATATATTTGTGAGAAAGTTCAATGGCCTAATCTAATATAAACGAATTATGTAATTCAATTCAAAATAGAATAATTGATACTTTTCACAATAAGTATTAGATGAATGATGATGCCCAATACGGGCATCACAATTGATCTAATCAATACTAACTCTAAAGCTGTGATTTTACTTTATGTAATTTGTAGTGATAATTGTGCAATTTCTACAATTCAAGAGAGATAATACCATGAGAAGTATTCACATAAAGAAAAAACATTTGATTCTTAAGAAACGTAAAAACTTAGGCCTACATTTATTTAATTGATTTAAATTTAGACGAAAGTACTTTATGAAACAGAAAAGACTGAAAGTTATTTTTGATTAAGTTGCAAAGTGTTTTCGGAATAAATTTTATTAAAAAGATTGTCATATTTTTGAGAACAAACATAAAGATCGTCATATTTTTGAGACTAGGCGGATAATTATGTATCTACAGTAAAAATAAATAATTATTTCTACACTCAGGTGGCTTTCATTATATTTTATTTTTTTATTGATTTGCTTCGTTTTGATAATTGACACAACAAATTAATAAATCACATTTATTATTAAACATAATTTGTATTTATCATCTAGACATAATTTCCATGAGATGCGCGCATAGCCTTCTTTAAATATCTGGTAACATTTAGTCATAGAAAATTACAGTAATCAATACTGAAAAGCAGAGAAGTCAGTGGCTAGATAAGTTTGACATTTCCTGTAGGGATAATTCAATGATATTTTTTGCAAAAGTCGTATTGTATCTTATAATCAGTAGTTGCATTAAAAAAGAAACATCACTAAGTTTGTATCATGATTGATAACCTTTCTACCCGATAAATCATCAGCACAATGCTGAGAAGCACCCGCAGTGCAAGATCTCAGTAAATAAGAATAGCAAGTTTTTTTATCAGATATTCACTCGGATGGGTTCAAAATTTGTCCATAATACATCAATTTCGCTTATACTAGCATAATAACTTTTATCGTCGATTTAATTTCTGCAGAATGAAAGCACAGTTATTAAAGATTACTATGGGGTAAGAGAAATTGTTGTATCAGAAAGAAAATAAAAATCGATCTAACAGTGCAATAATACTAATCGCCATTAAATTTGTTTTTACGTATGTACCTGCAGTGATATTTTACTGTATATCTGTAATAAGATGTATAAACAATGCAGTCTCACATTACGCGAAGAGTAAAAATATTCGACAATTATTCATTGAATTTATTAATAAATAAGCTAATTAACCCTTTGAACCCGAAAGCCCGCTATAGCGGTCTGCGTATGAGGGACCCAAATCCCGAATGACCGGTTTTCCGT
>JAQIXG010001563.1:0-21383 GCA_034700105.1 Oconnorella tubifera
TACCAATTTCACCATTTCCGGATTATTACCCGGAATTTCTTCCCCTCCATGAGGGCCCCCGGGGTCCCTGATCAGCCCGTCCTCCTCCCCGTCGAGGTCCGCGTCAATACAGAGGTTGCTTCGATCGTTTTTTTCGGGAAGTTTGGCACAGTCTAGGACGGAAGGCCAGGATAGAAAGAAGGACTTTAAGACTGGTTCGCATCGGGAGCGAACGTCGAGACACATGGACCGACAAGCTGGGATAACCATTGTGTCGTCTATCTGCCGAGAGATATAGAGACAGGTGTCACGTCAATAACAGCATTGCGCTGTGTGTATATATGTTTTAACTGCTTTTAAGAGATTTTGTTAAATTTTGCATTCCGATATCTTGTTATAAACCTAAAGGGTGCAGAATGGCAGTTAAAATAAGGCATCATAATTGCTTTTTCTACTAAACATATTGAACCAAAAATCAAAGTCAGTTTTACATATTTTTATCATGTTTATAATACAACAATGATAGGCCAACTTATCTTAAATATTTTACTTATCTTAATTATAAAATTTTACTATCTACAAGCTATCAGTCACATGGACCAATTATAAGCAGCGTATGGCTGCTGATCAATTGTTTGTTTGATTACGTCCGCCATATTGGTACACCGTGAATTGATAATAATATAAATAGTAAATGTTAGAAAAATGGTATTAAAATTAAAATAATTGAACATTTTTTAATATTAACAAAATATTATAGCGTGTGATTAACTTTAATAGAATATTTACATGAATAATAATTTGTTTTAAGGGGAATACTATGGCGATTTAGGCCACGCCCCCTTGGCTTTAATCTATTTTGCAGTGGACGTATAGACGGGGCGTGTCCTATTTATCATTAACCCAAGGTTATTTACTGATATTAATAGTACAATTACAAAAAAATTGTATTTATAAATTCAAAAAGTCAAAAATAGTTTAAAATTACCTGTTCGGTGCACATGGGTGCGTAAAGGGAGCATAAAAAGAAGGTCAATAATTTAGAGCAACCCAGTTGAATCAAGGGAATGAATTCCTGAATTTGTAGCTCCGCATCTTTTTGATTGGTGTGCCCAACTAAGTTAGGCATTTGTGTTAGATTGTATTTCATCGTCTGGCATAGGGGCACCGTTATGGGCTCGCATTTAGCTCTCGGGGGGGCGTACATGCTGAACCCAGAGGGTAGGACAGGGGGAAGGAGGAGGAGTAGGAGGGATAGGAGGGGGAGGGGAGGGGTGGGGGAGAGCATTTTTACGGTAAAAATGTAATCAAAGATGGGGTTGGAAATGTTTATAAGAGAAAGTTAATCCAGTTTGAAAGGTTTTATTTGTAACCTTTAATTAAATATAATGGAATTAATGAATAAGAAACTAGTTAGTAAACAAGTTATGTAAAAAATAAATATTTCTAAAACTATCAGTATTCTTTTCCATGCTCTTATGCTATATTTTCATTAATTTAATGCACAGTGATCGCCAAATTTGCCCGACAAATCGGCCCCGACTATTCGGCCCCGAGTCCCCGACTATTAATTATTAGGATTAGGGTTAGATTTAGGGCTAAGTTTAGTGTTGGTTGAGTTAAGGTTACTAAATCAAATGACAGGCCGATTTGTCGGGTTATGTATGCTTGGGGCCGATTGGTCGGGGTACTTATAATTATAGAAAATTAGAAAGCTATTTTGTACCTTTTAAATCACATTTTATACCGCGACAAATCGGTCCTGAATACACTTACCCGACAAATCATCCCTATCAATTCATTTAATAATCATATCTCAAGCCAATGCTAAACTTAATCCGAAATCTAATCCTAACCTTAACTCCAACCCTAACCCTAAGAACTAACACTCTAGGCCGATATATCGGGGCCGAATTGACGGATCACGTTTTTATTTTAAAACATAAAAAGCACACCACTATATCTGTAGCAAACATTACTATAAAATAAAGCTATATAATATATAGAATTTTCTTCTAAAAAGCATATCAATATTTTTATATAAGCCTAATAATAACATTTTGCTCAAACGCAGCCGAAAGCAAAATGCAACAAATTCGCAAAATAAACATTCGGCGAATAAAAACCCGAGAGGAGGGGGGGGCCGAAATATATTTTTATATTTGAGTGGGGTAAGGGTGAGTTTTAAAAATTAAAGAAATTAAATACAAATTTATTACATAAAAAATTATATTTGTGGTTAAATTTAGGATTCGGTTTGAGTTACGGTTACTAATTAAATTGACGGGGCCGAATTGACGTGTTAGCGTATTCAAGGCCGATTTGTCGTGATACCCTTTTTAATTCTTTAAAAGTTCTGAACTTAGAAAAAATGAAGTTAAGTTCTAAATGCTTAAATTTTCCTTTTTCAATAAATATTGGTGCCTACATAACACAATTTTTAGCATTAAATTTTTAACTGGGGTCATCTCAAAAACGACCCCCTTCTCTTTAAATTTCGAATACGCTCAAAATGCGTGCCTCATTGTAATTGCTTATACGCGGTACTTAAGCGGAGTGCCGGCTTTATAGTATAACGCCTGTGAAGTGTACTTAAGCAGAAAGTATCTGGATACTTGTATAAGTTGAATGAATAAGCCATTCATTCGGTTGATATTACAAGGGGGGGGGGGCGGGGTAGGGGACGAATTTGGGGGGCCCGGAGGGAGAGGAAGGATCCGGGGTTTTGAAAGTAATTTTTTGGTGTGTTTTGGAATGAATTTTAAGTATTTGACCCCCCCCCCAGACAAGACAAGTTGATAAAGGTACGCGTGTAATATATATCTACAATAAGCTCTGTAACAACGTGTTTTATACAAATACCTTTTTCAAGTTTTAAATACAATATAACCTATTGCCCCCGCCCTTCAAAACACAGGTATTTTTAGGTAAAAATGCCTTTTGGGGAAAAAATTTAAGCCCCTGAAAAAGTTGAAATTGTGAGAATGTGGGGTGGGAGCTTGATGTAATTAAATTTATAAATAATTAAGGGGGTAAGGGGGAGGGGTTGTGAGAGGGGGGGGGAGGGGGGGCAATTGTCATAATTTTAAAAGCGTGAAATGCCAACTGCATAAATAAATATCGGAGTCAATTTTAATATTGAAGTATATAATATAATGTATATACGATTTCAACTGAAGTATACTCGAAGTATATATCATCAGAATACTTAAAGTACTTAAAGTACGTACTTATAAACACGATTTATTTATGATGTATAGGGAGGGAAGGGGGGGGGCTTCTTGTTACGGGTGAGGGCAAAAGGTCATATTGTATTTATAACTTGAAAAAATCATAAAGTTATTATGGCTATTTTATTGTTTGAAGTTAAATTTACTTTATAGCGATTTAATTGACTTAAGACAAATAAATAGAATAGTCATAAAAATATTTCACGTTCGTTTTATATTTCTTTTTGTTTGGAAAAAGTGGGGAGGGGGGTACGAAAGAGTTAAAAGGGGGTAACAGGTGTTTTGCCCCCAACTTTTATTTTGAATCTTTTTCCCCCCTCCCTCATATTTCATTCATTCATTCGTTTATTCGTCAAATTGTTTATATTTTTAATTCATTCAATCATTCATTTATTCATCTATCTATTCATTTATTCAGCTTTTTAAACCATTTTTATACGTTTTGGAGTGAATTTTAAGCATTTTGCCCCCCCCCAAGAAAATGCAAGTTGTAAATTTTTTTATGTCGAATTAATATTGAGATAAAATAAAAATGTTAAATTATGATATAATACGAAAAATAAAATGAAAGTTAAAATGAATATAGGCCTATAGATATATAATTGCAGAAAAAACTTAAGTTAGTAATTTTTTAAAAAGGTCATCACTTGCTTTTTGAAAAAATATGCCCCCCTCCAGAAAAATTTAAAAAGACTGCTCGGCAACCCGGTTAAACTCCATAAAAATTTAAAACGACGTCCCTGTCAATAATTCTATAACCCCCCCCCCCCCGCAATTTCCATCCATCCTATTTACGAACCAAATTTCCGTATATATTTAATTTAAATTCCACCCCTAAAACATTTTTATAAACGAATCCCCCCACCCCCCTCCCGCCCCCTCCCCTCCCAACTACCACGCAATTTTGAAACGAAATCAATTTTATAAAAAAGAAATTTATGAGTATAATTATTTATTTCAAATTGATGTCAAAAATAAGAGACTTTTTATAATATAGACTTTTGATATTGAATTGAAATATTTCAACCCAAAACATCTGCTTCATTATATTAAATAGAGCAATTATAATGGAAGCTGTAAATCATTCAAGATTGACTCCAATACGCGACATTTGGGCCCAAATTTCAGGGATGAATTGTCGGGGGAGGGGAGGGTTATTTACCGAAAATCTTAAGTTAACTTTTTGGTTATTATTTTTATTTTCATCTCCGATGGTTAATGTTTTATTAACTGAATAAGTTAAAATAACCGAAATAGTGGCCGTCAAAAATGTCACGAGAAATAATTTTATGGTTAGGGTTTTGGGTTAGGATTCGGGTTAGGGTTATGATGAAAGTTAGGGTTAGTTCTAGAGTTAAGATTAAGTTTAGGGTTCGTTAAGGTTGTGGTTATTAACTTAATTGACGGATTTATGTATCCGGGATCGTTTTGTCGGCTTAATGTTTTTGGGGTCATTTTGTCGGGTTAATGTATTCGGGGCCGTTTTGTCGGGTTAATGTATTCGGGGCCGTTTTATCGGGTTCATGTATTCGGGGTCGTTTTATCGGATTAATGTATTCGGGGCTGTTTTGTCAGGTTACAATCTATAACAGATACTAGGAATGAAATAAAGAGTATTTATTTAAAGATCTATATTTACAGTATATGACATTATGTTAAATTTGAAGGCATAGGATATAATGTACGAATACACATTTATAATAGCACAAAATTATAGTGAAAAAACAATCAATTTATTTATAAAAATCAAAATGAAGATAAAGATAAATAAGATAAAGGATTAGGGTTGGAGTTAGGGTTAGTATTAAACTTAATTAAATCGTTAAATTGTCAGTGAAAATTTAAATAATCCAAAATTAGGTTAGCTTCACAATCAAATTTTCTTTCTAAATCTTCCTAAGGTATTTCTTCATAAATCGCTGATAAATTACTTTCCGTTTCTACATATCGTTTCGTTTCTGAGAACCCGTTCAATTTATTTCTCCGCGCTTGCATCTCTAGAAACAATTCGTTTCCTAAAGTTTCATTATTTTTAACCGCCGACCCCCCCACGTGGCCATTCCCCACCCCACCCTCGTGATTTATACACGACCCCCCCTTTATGTTTATCCTCGGTTTTAAATTTTCGCCAGAATTTAAATACGTTTCATCTGTTTTGTGATTTTTCTGTCTGCAGTCGAGCGTTCGACTTGAGAAAGAAGTTTGCAGAATTGTTTTTTTGTCAAATATTTTCTTTTGCGCGCCTGTTGAAGAGCCTACAGGCGCGCCTAGTGTTGTATTCTCAGGCGTGCCTGCAGGCGCGCCTACAGGTGTGTTTACAAGCGTGCCTGCAGGCGCGCCTAAAAACAAAGGATTTTTTGAATTAGATAAAGTTATCTCGCTACTATTTAAATAGTCGTCTTTTATCAAGCCTGCTGGCGCGCCTAGATATTTTCCCACAGGCTTGCTGCTAGTACGAGGCGCGCCTGCAGGCGTGTTATAAGGCTTGCCCGCGGCTTTTGGTCTCCATTTACGCTTGCCTACAGGCATTTGTGTTTCCCTACCGTTGCCTGCGTGCCTTAATTTCTTGCTTAGCGGGAACACTTTAACGTAGACTTCAGGCGCGAATTCAGGCTCGTCTGAATCTGCCTTTCGTTGATTGGCTTGCGTTTTATCGGCTAGCCAATCAGCGTTGATGTTCTGGTAGGTTTCAGCCGTGTTTAATTGACCAATGGGTTCTAAGTAATCAGTTTGATGTCCAGTCACAGTGTCTCTATCTATAATAGTCAGATAGGAATGTGGGCGTGTCTCAAAGGACTTCCGTGATTGGTTGGAAAGAGTGGACAAATCAGGAGAAGTTATAGTTTCATTAACTTGTGGCATTGTTCTTCTATAACGTAAATAAATTAAATGTTACTTGTTTTTATTGTAAATAATTTATTGTATTGTAGACTAGCTTTGACTGATTTTAATGTTATCATTTTTAAATGTTATTTCAAATTAATTAAATGATTTTGTTATATCAAAGTATATAGTTATTTAAGATGATAATTATATGAGAATAAGATAATGTTAATGATGTTCTAAATGAATATGTTGAACTCAATCGTATTCATATATTCCATGAGGTGTTCCAATGTGTGTTCTAATAAATGTTAAAGATATATTTTATATACGGTATACATACAGTAATGTTTTCTAATGTATGTTCTATATAATGTTATCTTCCATCATTTAATGTGTATAGAAGATACCAATATACGGAACAAATTGTATAGAACATATCATAGAACAAATATGGAACATATTATGAAACATTTCATATAGAACATTAATGAAATTGAAAATATTATTTAACATATTATACAGAACACATAATGAAATGTACATTCTAAAACTGTTAAATTTAGTTTAAGTTTCATTTAATTTTAATAATTTATAATAAGAAAATAAATGCACACCTTTTTATAGCCTTTCTGTTTCTCTTCTTAAGACTATAGATCGCAAAAATTAAACTTGTAAGGATTATAATTCCTATAACCAGTCCTATACCTAGTCCTATATAGAGTCCTCTATATTGGGCTGAAAGACAAAAAAAAACAAAGAATAAAATATCCTTTATTTTCATGTTTTGCTCGTTGATTGCTACTTTTTAGCGTCACATCAGCACGATAATAATAAAAAAGGAGTTACAACAGAGTAAAAAACATAATAACTGTAAATAAAAAATTTTGTATTTTTTTAATTACTAATTTTAAACTAAATAATAATTAAAAGTTATAATTATATTTCACAATGTAATACAATTATATCAAATAATAGAGATTTATCATAATATAAAGTTTAATAACTAAATTCTTAGTGGTAATTTTAATTTATAAGCGCAATGATATATTAAAATATAAATTTAAATATTAAGCAGCATTTACGCAGAATAAAATTTCAATTGCAAAGAATATATAACGAACTTAAATAATTTTTATTTTACACTTTATTATCATAAATAATATTGAACTGTAGTCATTTTTATTCTAAAACATATTTACATGAATTTTTCTTTTGGCTGGTATCTTGACGGCCGCAATCCAAAGTCGCGACGGTTCGAAACCAGTCAGTATAATTTAGGTCAGCGAACGACCGACCAATAAAAACGTTGCTTTCATTTAGACTACTGACCAATCCCTGATCGCCTTTCAAATCAGAAAAATCACCGATAGCTATCTGAAATATGATGTTGATGATGATTATGATGATGATGATTATGATGATCAAATTAAGCATCGAATTAATCGCTTTCAAGTATAAATTTCAAATATAAGTATTGAATTAATCGTCAAATTAATTTAAAATTTACTAAAGGGTGCAGCAATGACAGAGTATATAGTCATGTAAGCGAGCAGATTGGACCTCGAACCCTGTCATTCGGTTCTGAGTCCTACATTCTACCACTTCACCCCGCGTTAGTAATCAGTACTTGCTTGACACGTCAAAACTTCCCCGACAAATCGGCCCCGACGAATCGGCCCCGACGAATCGGCCTCGACTTTTAATTCTTAGGGTTAGGATTGGGGTTATGATTCGGGTTATGGTTAGATTTTAAGTTAGGATTAATGTTAGAGCTAGGGTTAAATTTATGGTTAAGTAGGGTTAGAGTTTTTAATTGATGAATAGTTATTACACTTTTGCCTGGTTAATGTATTAGCGCCGTTTTGCCTGGTTAATGTATTCGGGGCCGTTTTGTCCTGTTAATATATTCGGGGCCGTTTTGTCTAGTTAATATATTTGGGGCCGTTTTGTCGGGTTAATATATTTGGGGCCGTTTTGTCTGGTTAATGTATTCGGGGCCGTTTTGTCAGGTTAATATATTCGGGGCCGTTTTGTCTGGGTACCCTTACTTACTACTAGTATAGTGACGTTACACGAATTAAGCAATTCAACGGCTTGTTGTAATTCACTAGAACCTGAGGAATTATTTATTATTATAATTAGATAGTTGGGAATATTTCGTCTGTCTCCATTTTCTTCTGTAAATATATCTGATTGGACAAATCTGAAATAGATAAATAGATAGATAGTTAGATAGAAATATAGATAGATATATAAATAGTTATATAAAAAATTGTTATCTAGTTATTTATAAATAGATAGACAGATAGGCCTATATAAATAGATAAATTCTATAAATTTATAGAAATATAGCTAAATATATAAATCGATAGATTTATATCACACCCCCTGGGTATGAAAGTTAATAAATAAAAATACACATTTAAATAAATATATTTACCAATAAATAAATGAATAGATAAATAGGTATATAGATAAATAAATCGAAAGATAAAAACTATTTCAAATTAAGGGAATAATCTCAAATTATGCAAATAACCTTAAATTATGTAAATAAGCCACAAATTATGCATATAACCTCAAATTATTCAATTTCCTTCTAACTTTTGATTTTTTTACCTAAATGCATCAGTTAGATTACTCCCCGTTGTGATGGTCTCCCCCACTCCACTATAAACTCTCAAAATTTCTTCTTTATCTCCCAAAAAATCTTTAAGGTACAATTGCCCCCTAGCCATTTTATCATAAGTCACCAGGGCAGTGCGGGAGACACTAGGCCCCCCTGAATCCAAATCCAAATTATCCAGGATAGATAGAATGAATTTTATTGCGTCGAGGATAAATTGGGAGTTGGAGGGGGGTGAGGTGGATAGGGTAAAGGCTAGATCGACCCCATGGGAACATTCTGAAAATTTCGAGTTTATTTAACTGAGAAAAATCACATGTTTTGACCAAATATTAAAAAAATATAATTTTTTTAATTGCAATTATTTTAACAATAGAATAAATATATAATTATCAATCAGTTCGTTAGTAGAATTGAACATAATTAAATACTTAATAAATTATCTGCAGCTTTGTATTGACAGTTTGTGAACGAGTAGAAGCAGATTCAAGTATCTTACGAAGGGGTGCAGCGAGTTAGCGAAATAGTGTACTTTATGTGAAGTCGAACCGGGGACATATCGGTACCGAATGCTGTGTTTTACCAATAGACAAAAGTTTAGAAATAAAATCTACCAATATTGCATTGGGGTCCAGTTTTATTTGCATAACAAACGCACTGAGATCTGCTTATGAATTCTACGCAGTTTTCCACGCAAGTATTATTAGAGCATGAATCATTGTCTAAACGAAAGAAATAAAATACATTTTTTATTTATCAGATACAAAACTAATCATGGAAAATAGTCTTCTTTTGTAGATTTTCTATAGTATCCATATTCTGCGTTCTTACCGGAGCGAAGCGATAATGCGCGGCAACGTCGCGTCAAAACGCCGCAGCAAAATGTTATGTTCACACCGACGCGACACTGACTGGTGGTAAGTGACGGAAATGGGCGGAGCTTTGTTATTATATAATAACATGACAAAAATTTATCACGCGGTTTATTTATTTACAGTTAGCTTATATTATAAGTTATTTTATTTATAAGTTGGCTAAAGACCCTTAATTTTGCACACGCCCATGGGTTTAAAATTTGATTCAGGGGGCCCTATTAGGTGATGGGAGCGGCGAGCCTCCACTTGAAACTTGGATGGGAGAGATTTATTTATACTAGTTTAGAGGGAGGAGGGATAAAGAATACAAAGAAAAAATCAAGATCAATGGGAGTAGGAGGGGGCGCTAATTTAGCTACTTTACAAGAAGAATACAAAATCAAATATAAATAACAAGATGCTTTTCATTCAAAAAGTTAAACTGTAAAATTGTATTTTATTTGTATCCTATCGTATAGGTTTTGTAAATATACTTACCAGAGCAAATGAGACTTTTGATTGGTTCAACCAGATTCGAAAGATATACTGATTCGTTGGTTGCAAAGAAATTGTTGTCTTGAGGGTAACTGGCTAGTTCCTTTAATCTTTCCGGAACTTTTCCCACGTTCACGATAACCACGCCAACGCCTGTAGCCTGCAGCCTCCTAGCCTCAGCCTGCCTCGTATCCAACTCGTCGTCAGCGTGATAAGCGTAGCCCAGAACAACAACAGCCAGCCAAGTGACGTCACTGTCGTTTCTAGCGTAGGCAAACTCAGCGCGCAGTGATGTCATGGCCGCTGTGATGTTCGGGTGGTTGCCTGCAATTCTTATAGCCGAGGCTAGAGTAGAAGCCTGGGCTGAGCTGTTTAGGCTGTACGCTACTGTAACTGCGTCACTGAATAGTATCAAGCCTACGCGGGCTTGGCTTTGATTGATAGGCAGACGACGGCTAGTGTTATTTATAAAGTTGTATAGATTAAGTTGTAGATTAGATTCTGCATTAGGTGTAATATCAATGGCAAAGACAACGTCGACCTTTTTACGACACGTGATATTATCGGCTTGGACTGTAAACAAAATGAAATAGATAAAATGATTTCAGTCGTAGTAACACTGTCCGGTTTATTTCGGGACAGGCGGTCACCTTAATGAAAAATGTCACGATATTGAATTATAGTGTGTGATGCTGGAATTTCTTATGTAATTTCTTTTGTTATTTTTTGAATTTATCGCTAAAGGGTCACTATTCTTTGATTGAATTTGCGAAGATTCAAATATAGCTTGTTGAGTGATAGTTATTACTTACTATTGATGCAATGTCAATTGATCGATTAATTGATTGATTGATTTGTTTGTTTGTTAATTGACTGAATATTTTGTTGATTAATTAACAGATTGATTAGTTGATTAATTAATTGATTGAGTTATAAATTGACTGATTGGTTAATTGATTGATTAGTTGATTCATTAATTAATTGATTGATTAGTTGATTCATTAATTAATTGATTGATTAGTTGATTGATTTGTTAATTGATTGATTGATTTGTTTGTTAATTGACTGAATATTTTGTTGATTACTTGATTGATTTATTTCTGCAAGAGAAATTAATCAATGGCATAACTGGCGTAAATTGATTTTAACTGTCGAATTTGGGGGGGGGGCATTGAAGGGTCGGAATGCAGGGGGTTCGTTTGTAAAAAAATCAAAAACTTGCAATTTTTATAAAATGACAGATTTTATGATATTAATATATAAACCCGTGTATTTTTTATGCAATCAACACAATTTAACATGTGAAAAATTATCACAAGTTTGCGGCAGGGTTAAACTCCCCCACCCAACCACACCCCCTACTCGAGTTACGAAATATTAATCGGGGTGCACCAAAAGTACTCCCCAGCAAAAATTAAAATTGTTGCCAAATAAAAATTAGAAATAATTTATCATTATGTAAAGTTATCTGACTAGAGATTGTTTCGTAAAAATATTTTTTGGGATTGTTTTTGAATTCTTTCGGGGGTGGGGGTGATATTTTTGACGCCCCCTGTAGCAATTACCTGTTTGTAGAGTTAGTTGAATGCAGCAAATTAACAGAAATATCCGAAAATTTATTGATTTGTGAAATCCAAGATCTTTAAATTTATCCATTTTAAAAAGTGAATTAAAATTAAAATTAATATTTTTACATTAATTTAATGACAACTATAATTAAGAAGATTAATTAAGAAGTTAATTATTAATAAGTTAATTATTAATAATAAATTTATTAATTAGTGATTGAACGATAAAGTTGTAGCTTGATACTTTGTGATAATTAAAATATATTTAACTATTTGTTTCAGTAAAAATTCTAAAGGTTGCATATAGGTTAATTATGTTATAAATCTAGCTCGGTTATGATTTAAAATCTATGATTTTTAGTGGAAGTTTTACTGTTATTTTATTATCAAGAATTATTTGCTATGACAAAAATTGTTATAAATTATTAAGCCTATAATAAATGATAGCACAATGAATGTGTTAAATTATATGAAAAACAAATAATGTCATATTTTAAAGGCCTACTGTCTATATTAGGCCTTTAAAATGTAACTTTATGCTTGATCGGGGGGGAGGGGGGAGGTGGGAGAGAAATAAAGACACATTTCCCCTACCCCCTCTAAATATTATCATAATTTTTAGTTTATCTCTCAATATGTTTTTGTATTTGTTTTTTATATGTTTGTTTTTATTTATTTGCTTGTAATTGTTCATACCTTGGAAGAATGATTGACAAGACAAGCCCCGCCCATACGTCTACTATAATCTATATAATTGTTGAATATAATCTATATCTATTGTTGTAATCTATATAATAGATTACAACAATTTAGGCGTGGCTTAAATCATCATAGTTTTCCCTTAAAATAATTAATTTTTCTTGTAAATATTTGATTACAATTAATCGCACTTAATAACATCGTTAACATTCTAAAATATGCCGTTATTGAACTTTTTGTATCATTTTTCTAACATTCACTATTTATGTTTATAATAATTATCCATTCTAGGACGTTTCGTCAAAGGACTGTTCGTCAAAAACTATTTTTATAACGGACGATTCTTATAACCCCTAACCATAACCCTAAACCTAATCCTACATTAACACTAACTCTTACCCGAACATTAACCTAACCCTAAACCTAACTCTAACCCTAAACCTAACAAATATCCTTGACGAACAGTCCCTTGACGAATCGTCCTTTGACGAAACGTCCGCATATCTTATTATGAGTTCATGGTGCACCAATATGGCGGACGTAATAAAAATTGACCATCCTCCTTGCTCTGTTTATAATTGGTCCAAGTTTATTCTACGCAATTATTTTGATTGACCCCCCTCCCCCCCCCCTCTCCCCCGCTCTCAAATTATTTGGCGTCGCCACTACTATGCAAATGTCATGTATTATGACACATTTTATTATTATAATGTTTTTAAGCAGAATGTGACTTTATACCCAGGAAGTTAGAATTTAATAACAGCAAGGCCTTAGTTAATTGCAGACCAATGGGGTTCGAGAGAGGTTCCGATGTGCACATTTGCACATTTCCATTCCCTAACTGATTTCTAATTATAGAACAGTCGGTATAAAACTTTTTGAAAGAATAAAAACTTTTTTAAAAATACTTTATATATTAATCTTTGCTTTCAGAAGAAAAAAATATTGTAAATTTATAGTTTTATTAATTAATATTTGATCGTTGAAATTTAAGGCTTAGGAGCTTGGTTAGAGTTAATTTTGAGGTTAGGGTTAAGATCATGGCTATATGCTTAAGTTTAACTAAAATCATAAATATAAAGTATCTATTTTTAGAACTACTAAATACAGACGCGCTATTTTCATGACGAATTAGATTAGATAATGAATTGAACGTCCGGTTTAATCCGGGACATTTGGTAAATAAATATTGTAATTATAGGGTTTCGAATTTCAGGGTGACCTTATATAAATTCTTCACCACATAAACTAATAATTTAGCTAAAATAATCATATTAAGTTTTAAAAATTTGATGATATTTCTGAGAACATTCAACAGGGGAGTAAAGGTTCCCTCGCTCCCACCCCCATTCTCTCCCGAATTTCATGCCAATTAATCGTGCATACTTTGGACTTAATTAATGTTTGTTAGTTTGGACTCAATTATTTTAATATGAAATTAAGTTAATTTATCAATCACGAATTTAATGCGAATCCGACTCGAGTCATTTATTTAATCATATATTCGATAAAACAAAGAAATTTTCATTTATTCAAACATGCATTAAAATAAATTAAATATAAAATAGTTTAGAGCGGGGCCTACTTTCTTTTAAGCCCAGCCTACACAGCCCACTAGCGTATGTCAATCATTTACTTCATTCATAAATTGTTTTATCCTCCCCCACCCCCCTTGATGTCGGAATATTTTTATATGTATTTGAGTAATTTTTAAGCAAAATAATCCCCCCCCCCATATAAAAAGGCAATTTGTAATAAATGACTGAATCATTAGTAATGTTTATATATTGTGAATAATTAACAAAGTTTTATTATAATAAATAGAGCTAGAATAGTATAAGTATTGTGACATAGAGTTAGTTATGAAAGTTGAAGAAATTGCAATTTTAAACAAAACAAGCAAGATATTACGTACAAAAAAACCATCACCCGATTCGCTAAAAATTGCACCCCCTGGAAAATTTTTGCACTCCCCCCCTCCTAGAAAATTGAAACATGACTTAAAAACTTGAATTTTAATTAGGCCTAAAATATATTACTACTTTTATTGCTAATAAAGCACGGAGGAGGAGGAGTGGGGGAGGGGGTACTCTATTGTTGATAATTTTTATCTAGGGGGCTCGAATATAACAGTAATTATTCCCCTAAATAATTTAACAATTTAATGAAAATATTTAAGTAATAGTTATTTAAATAAGTTAAATACAAAAATAATAAAAATACTTTTTTATCATGAAAATTGTGAATGTGATCCATATTGCACGGCTGCGACTGCTGCTAGCTGAGTGAGCCTTAATAGCAGCTTAGCTGGGATTGCGCAGCTGAGCAGCTTAGCTGCGCTGACTCAGCTGAGCTGGTTAGCTGGGCTGACTCAGCTGAGCTGGTAAACTGGGCTGGCTCAGCTGAGCTGGTTAGCTGGGCTGGCTTTGCTAAGCAGCTTAGCTGGGCGGCTCTACTTAGCAGCTTAGCTGGACTGGTTCTTCTCTGCAGCTAAGCTGAGCCGGACTGGTTCTGCTCTGCAGCTAAGCTGAGCAGGCTCTGCTCTGCAGCTAGACTGAGCAGCTTAGCTGAGCTTGCTCTACTGAGCAGCTTAGCTGAGTCTGCTCTGCTGAGCAGCTTACCTGGGCTGGATCAGCTTATGTTGACCTCAATTGCTGCCGGTCTCGTAGAGGGCAAGTAGCCTAGCTGTGCAGCAGCTGACTGTTGCTGTAGCAATCGCTCTGCTACTGAGGCCTAGTTAGTTAAGCCTCATTGCGGCGCTAGATCTTCATCAACTGATGAAGCTAAAAGCTAATACGTAGCACTCTGGCGAGCTAACAGCTGCTGCTCTCAAGCGGCTTGTTGCTGTCAGCTGTGTCATGTCTTCATTAAAAAAACTAGGCGCAATTCCAAACCCTACACCAATAAGAGTTAATTCATAATATAATAAATAATAATTATTATTATATATAAGTATGGACTATAAAGCGACTGTACGATTTCTTGACGAAATATTTTATATATTAATAATTCTAATATATTGATTAAATTATTGAATAATGTTTATTATATTGTTTATCATAGTACGTTGGTTAAATTAAAATAGACTCACGTATATTTTTGAATAAATGTATGACTATCACCATTTTGTACCACAGTGTTGAAGATATAGTCGTGAAATTAGATGAGAGCATATTTACACTGTACTAGTGAATTAACCCGTGCCAAGCACCGTAAAGCAAATACTACATAGTGTAAAAGTTATTTAAATGTGAAATTGTATTTAGTAAAGTGTCTCTGTTTTCTTATAAACTACTAATTTATCTAGCAGCTTATATCGTAAGAAATTGATTTGTTCCAAGTGTAGAACAACCAGTCTGCACATTATGCGGCGGCCTTGTGTAATGTGTAGAATTTGACCGTTACGAACTGACAGACAGACAGACAGACAGACAGACAGACAGAAAAGGGTAACTATTTTGGAGAATTAATACTTAAGATTTAAATTTCAAGCTCACAACACATTTTAGTGTTCTGAATTATTTCACGAGCTGCTGTTCCTCAGCTGCGCTACGACTCAATTACCCGTAGCCCAGCAGCTTGTTCCAGCTAACAGCTGCGCGACAACTCAATTAGGTCACAGGCTAACAGCTGCTCTAGCCCGTTCTGTCAGCAGCTGTGTCCCACGTGCCTGGTTGAGGTCACAGCTGTTGCAGCAGCTGAAAAAACGTATTGCGGAATCACGCAATCCTACTAATCCTACTTAAAATTGATAATCTAATCATTTTCTCATCATTATAAAAAACAATTTTAAGCCGGGTATGTTTTACGATCAGTAGAAATGCGGATTAGAGATGATCCTTAAAATAATATTGAGATTATTAGATAATCATATTAGTATTATTATAGGCCTAAAGTAAAATATTGCTCTATAATATTATTAGGCCTACTTGTTGCATTTTGAAATATAAATAATAGGCCTATTTAGTTAATTTATTCAAATTTATAACCTAAAAAAGTTGGACATTAATATTTTAGATAACTTTAAGGATTGGTTTATAGGCCTATATTGTTTTAGTCTGAAATTATAAATGATTCAATTATTGTAGAAATATAGAATAGTATTTGCAAGATGGATTTTTCTTCGATTGCACTTAGTAAGTATATATTTTACAATAATCCTTTAAATTTTATTAACTTAATAATTTTAAAAACTATTATTATTAATATAGGCCTATGGTAATTTTAGTGCTATAGTAATCTGGTAGAAGTTTATCCCTAACTTGCTTATATATATAATTGCAGTTCTACGTCCGTAAGAATAGGCTGCAGCCGAAATTTACTTTGGGCTGCAATTTTAAAGTTAACTTTGATTTGCAGCCTAAAGTTACTTTGGGCTGCAGCGTAAAGTTACTTTGGGCTGCATCCTAAAGTTACTTTACGCTGCAGCCAAAAGTTACTTTAGTGGTTAACACTCTGGGTCTAAAGTTACTTTGGCTGCAGCCTAAAATTACTTTGGGCAGCATCCTAAAGTTACTTTTGGCTGCGGTCATTAGAGCTTAAACGCTGAAAAGTAATTTTTATTATAAACTTTGACATCAACTAGAGTAGAACCGCGTTTGGTCTAGTGGTTAACACTCCAGGCTGTGCAACCAAAGGTTGCTGGTTTGATTCCAGATAATAACGATCAATCTTCTTTTTTCGCGTTTCGAATTAGGATTAGAGTTAAGGTTATGGTTGAAATTAGGGTTAGGTTATAGATTCCCGTTATTTGCACGGGTTCTGCAGCTAGTATATCTATTTATTTTTTAAAATTACTTATCCATTTGTAATTAAATCTATTTACTTATATTCACTATCTATCTATACATATTTAAATTGAAAATTATTATTTTTAAATGTTTTACAGTTTTGACATTATGAGTAGAAGTTTGTCCAAGATTCAAGATCACTCATATAAACAGGATCACTTAGTTAAACAAGATCACTTAGTTAAACACAATCACTTATTCGAAGAGATTTATGATTTATCTCAAATCATAAGCAGGTATTTATTATTAACTAATTAATAATTAGTAGGGTTTAGATTTTTTAAACGGAATAATTTGTATATTAAGATATGCCCCCCACCCCCTCTACCTACCCCCCTACCCCTCCACCCTCCCCCCATATAACCCCTAAAAGGGCCCTAACCCCCACCACCCTCCCGTGGGGAAAATATAAAACTAATAATTTTTTCCTTTTATTACAAATTAAACAATTAAAAAATTAATTTTACTTTTAAAATGTGAAAGATGAAGTTGCTGTACTCGTAACAATTATTATTAAAGTAACGAAATTTGAATCTGCAGCCACATTGTCCAGTTTGCTTAATTTACTGCTATTGGCTTACATTTAGTGCAGCAAATTTTATCATCTTCTAGCTTTTTGAGAGTTAGTTAACTTATCTCCGATTCGCTGCGTAAAAATAGATCGTGTCAAGTTTACGCAGAATCAAATTAGGGCGGTAATTTGAGCGGAAATGATATTTGCTAGTTATTATAAAATCTCTCACATTTTACGACAGAATGCTACTTCTGTGAGACAATTAAATGTAGTAATGCTATTTCCGCAGCAATTTAGATAAAATGACTGTTTGACAAATACTTCTAGCCAGGGCTGGGTTCTTACAAGCCCCGCCTCTTTAGCCCACTAGCCCATGTCAATCTAGCTTAATGTAAATTACTATAAGAGTAATGATGGTATCTGTTAGGATTAAGGTTAGAATTAAGGTTTGAAATTAGCGAATATTAATAAATGGGCGTGCTTGGTTAATAAGAGACCTCGCTGCTTGACGATTTTATATTAGATTTGTTGATTTAGTAATTACAAGTATTAGTTATTTTTTATAACAAGTATTTTATAATACTTGTATTCTATAATACCTGTATTATACAATACTTCTATTATAGCATACTCGTTTTACAAAATACAAGTATGCCCAAAATACAAGTCTTGTATAATACAAGACTTAGTATGGTATAATGCTTGTTTTAGAGGACAGTACTCTTCAGTATATAAGTGTACTCATAGACAAAGCAGTACCCAGTATGCTGTTAAAATAATAGATACTTGCAAGTACTCTAATTTCTCTGCTACATCAGGTACTCTATACTTCATTTTTTATTCGCTAGATGACAGCATAAAATTAAATTATTCAATACTTGTTATAAGCTAAATATTTTAATTGAATTTATAAGCTAAATATTTTATTTTAATTTAAATCGGCCCCGAATACGTTAACCCTGACAAAACGACCCGGATACATTAATCTAACAAAACGACCGCTTCAATCCATGTAATAACCATAATTCAAACCAACCCTAAACTTAACCAAAACCTAATTCTAACTATAGATCTAATTTTAAATCTAAACCTAACTCCAACCCTTACTCTAAGAACTAACAGTCCGGGCCTATTTGTCGGGGCCGAATTGTCGGGGCCGATTTGTCGGGGCGAATTGACCGGTTACACATTATTAGTTACTTTTTGGTATTTCTAATTTTTGTTCGCTAGATGGCAATCATTTTTCCAAAAGTAACATTATATACTTCACTCTGTTAAAAATCATATTTTCACTCATCACTTAATATCTACACACACTAAATAGTGCTGATGTGACGTTAAATAAACTTGAAAAGTTTGAACAGTAAACAAACAATGTTGATTTTTAATGAATTTTGTTTATTTGAGGTCAAAATGAAAGAGAAAGTGAAATACTATGCAAATTAAAACACCCACATATAATTCAACTGATCGATTTATTTACACAAAAAAGTCTTACTTACCTAGTTCTTGAATAGTAAGTTATTTGTCTCATAATATTTATTATTTTAAAATTAGGGTTCACTATAATTCGTCTACAGAATTTTGGTCTACTGATATTTGGTCTGCAGACATTTGGTCTACTGACATTTATCTACCCTAACTTAACTATAACTATAGTCTAACACTAACCCTAACCTTAAAATTAACCGTAAACCTAGCCCTACCAAATATACTAGTAGACTAAATATCAGTAGACCGAATGTTGGTAGACCAAATGTCAGTAGACCAAATGTCAGTAGACCAAATGTCTGTAGACCATATGTTAGTAGACCAAATGTCTGTTGATCAAATGTCTGTAGACCAAATATCGGTAGACTAAATGTCTGTGGACCAAATGTCTGTAGACCAAATGTCTATAGACCAAATGTCTGTAGATCAAATGTCTGTAGACCAAATGTCCGTAGACATAGTATCATAGACCAAAAGTCTGCAGACGAATTATTATGACACTCTAATATTTAACTTAATAAACATTAAATAAACTATTTACGTTTAATTTGTGGTCGATTTGTTTGGTTAATATATTTAAAATTAATTTAAAATTAATTTAAAATTAAAAATTAATTTAGCCAATAAATACAATTTTTATTAACTATTCGTTGTCGGAATTTGTTTAACCATAAGGATGGGGCAATACTTCCCTACGGCCCCCCCCCACTGCCCGCGGTTAGGGGGTACAGATATGATTTGTGATTTTTTCAGTTTAGATGGGTCGGATATTTGCTTTGAGATTGTGCAGAGGGTGGGGGCGGGATTTGTTTATAGTGAGGCTGTAGCGAGGTATGATAGCATTATTATTTATTTATTTGTTTGTTTATTTCTTTATTTTCTTTATTTATTAGTTTATTTTTATGTATTGATTGATTTATTGATTTATTGATTTATTTGATAAAAAATGTCATCAACAAGTTCAATAGAACATTTAAATGAAGCCACATTACATATATCACTTTCTGTTTCAGTATTATACTAATAATGCTGATGATAATTGTATTGGTGATACTGATGATAATGATGATGATGATGATGATGATGATGATGACTGATGATGATGATGATGATGATGATGATGATAATGATGATGATAATGATGATGATAATGATGATGACAGATGATGACTGTTTAACAAGACATTTAAATTTTCTCTAATTTAAACTTTGTCGTCATCACTTGTTGCAATCTTTAATAAGGCCTTCAATCATCATCAACACTTGCTGCACCCATTAAGAAATCTGTTATTATTATGTTCAGTCACTATGTACGTCAACTGTTAGAAGCGTTATCATTCTGTCATAATCAGTCAATCATTCACCGCAGTATTAAGCCTCAGTGTTTAGTTCTCGCTAACAACGCTAACTCAGCCCCGGTCAAGTTAATAGGGTTCAGCTTAGCGCTTCAGTTAGATGATACAAGGGTCGTTAATGATGGTTAGTGATTGTTTGATTGATTAATTAATTGGTTGATTTACTGATTGATTGCGTGATTGATTGCCTGACTAATTGGTTTACTGACTGATTGATTGGTTGATTGATTGGTTTACTGATTGATTGATGAGTTGATTGACTGATCCATTGATTGATTGACTGATTACTTTACAAACGTAATGATTAAATGCAAGTCGAATAATTGATTGACTAGTTGATTGATTGATTGTCTGATTAATTTGCTGCTTAATTGTTTGAATAGCTGACTGTATGATTGCTAAATGATTAATTGATTGATCTATTGATTGACTGATCGATTGATTGACTGATCGATTTACTGATTGTAGGACTCTTAGTAGGCCCCCCTCACTTTCAGTCCCCTGAAATGTTAAAAAGGGAGCCGTACGGGTCCCCCACTGACATGTGGGGGGTGGGGGCCCTTGTTTACCTACTGCTTAGCGGCCAGCTGCCTTTTGCTGATGACTCATTGACTAGGCTGCATGACGTCATAGTACACGGTGCCTTAAATGTATGCGATTTTAGACAGAGTTATTTTTATATTCAGTCGTGGTAATTTTTATTAAAGTTTCGAATATTTAAATGATTATTTAATAAATCCTTAATCACTCTTTTATCTATGATCAATCACTTGTACACTCTTTTATCTATGATCAATCACTTGTACACTCTTTGATCTATGATCAATCACTTGTACACTTTTTGATCTCTGATCAATCACTCGTACATTATTTGATCTGTGATCAATCACTTGTACACTCTTTGATCTATGATCAATCACTTGTACACTCTTTGATCTATGATCAATCACTTGTAC